>CM033754.1:32138447-32432709 GCA_019671005.1 Hibiscus mutabilis
AAAACATTAATTAATTAAAGATGCAATGCCTTAGCTGTTGTATTAGGTTAAGGAAAAAAAAGAACTTTAAAGATTATGATAAATAAAATAAAGAATTAGTATTAGTATTTTTTTACTTTTTTTTGAAAAAAAAACTATTACTAATAATTTTTAATAACTAAAGACTATTGTGACTTGGATTTAGACCTGACAAACTTGACCCGAGAACCGAAAATCGAACTGAAACCCAATATGAATCCGAACAAGATGACCCAAATGTGACCCGAAACCCGAAATGAACCGAACCGAAACCGATCCGAATTCTAGAAGAACTGATATTGACCCGTAACCGATTTGACCCGAACTAATTTTCACCTGAACCGATTTTCACCTAAACCGAAAGTAACCCGAAATTAATTTGCTCAAAACTGATCTAAACCGAACATCAACCTGATTTTAACCCGAAATAATATAATGTTTTATTATCTTTTTGTATTATAATAGTACTAATTAATCACTACATTTGATAAAAAAAGTAGGAGGGAAAAGTAAAATCTTAATATACATATTCTAGTCAATTGGAAAGAAAGGGGGGAGTAGGAGGGAAAAGTAAAATCCTAATATACATATTCTAGTCAAATTTGATAATATATGTACACATATACTCGAGTCAAATTTTTAGGTAATATTTCGAAATGCTCATCATATGTGCAATTATGGTCTAAGGTTTGATTCCATGCCCATAAAATTCTCTCTTTTTTTACGTGTATTTTGAAAATATAAAAAAAAATCTATCGTACTAAAAACCAGCATCGAATATGAAATTAAAAAAATATAGTTATAGGATTGGATCGGGATTCGTTAGGTTCAGGTTAAATGATTAATACCAATGATGGTTGATTTTGAAACATTGAATGATTGGAACTAAACCTAAATGATAATATTAACAAATAAAAAGACATGTTTTACAAGAATATATGATTAATTCTTTATATAATATACACGATTAGATTCACACCCAAGTCCAACTCAAAACGAATTGGCCCAAAAATTTAAAGATTGACCCGACCCGATCCGAACAACCCAATATCGACCCAACTCAAAAACATCTGATCCGATATTGACCCGACCCAAAAACAATCAATCGATATTGACCCGAATTACTGATCTAATACCTGAATCATCATAGAACCGAACTAAAATCCGAACTAGACCCGAACCGATCCGATCCGCATCTAAACCGAATATAGACAAACCCGAAATGAACCGAACCGAACCGAAACGATCCGAACCGAAACCGAACCGAACGACCCGTTTGCCACCTCTACTTGGAATTGCCATCCACACTGCACCTGCAATAAGATCTGCACCAATGTAATTCTATGAGATTCCATATCTACAAGTATACAACAAACATAACATCTTTAAGAGTTACATATGGGATGGCATCATCACTGAATCTCATCTTGTAAAAGAATTTCATAAATATCAGTCCTCAGATTGAACTCCTTCTCTCTCATTACTTCTTGAAGGTCCGACAGCTCCTTCGCCGTTAAGACGGAGTTCAATCTGGGAAAACCATCAAGCCAAAGCTTCTTTGACCTGCCGGTTATCATTACGTGTTACGGAACAACATTTAGCAATTAAGAAATGCAAGCCAATCCAAAAACATTTGCTTGCTATGCTGAAACAAGTTTGTGACAATATATCATATGAAAAAATAATAGAAGAATAACTTGATTCCTGCTATTATGACTTGACTGATTCATACTCACTGAACATTTAATCCGGCTTCTCGCTGCAATTCTCAAACTTATTTCTCTTACTTGGTATATATAACTATATTCCTGGGCAAGTTTGATATTAAATTTTCAAGCATATCCACTGGCATTATACATTGTAATGTTCATTTATTTCCAAATTGAAAGCATTTCTTTCTAGTATTTACTGATATAGAGTGGAATCTAGTAACAAGCACAACCCTACATCTTCACCAATTCTCCCAATTTTTTTTTAAAAAATAGCTTAGGCTCATAAATTCGAGAAACTTGCAAATTGCTAAAGATATTAATTGCATTGGTTTGAGATTTTGGTTCCTAAATCATTGCTCTATATATAACACATGGTATCCATTTAATAGGTTGATTACAATTATAGTTGGTTCTTGCAGTTTGATTTAACAGGGTATCAAAGGGAGAAGTCACTTACCAAGGACAGGCATGAATAGCACGAAAAAATATTCGTTTTGCTGCAGATGGATTGTGGAGAACATTAATCTCATACGCCACATACAATCGCCATGGTACAACTGAATTATGAAATTCATCGTTTGCTACTGCCCTTTCAAATAATCCATGGATCTTATGTGGCGAGCCACACCGACTTATCTCAAATATTAATGCAAAAAGCCAAACTACTACCGATGGTCTCCTGAGAATATTTACAGAATAACAGTCAATTCAAAGAAAATCAGGGAAAAAAAATCAAGCCCATGAAATTTCTTGAAACCCAAAAAGTAAAATGCTAAGTCATTAACGAATATAAGACAATCTCAAATAACCAAAGATACTGAACAATGTCATTATGCACCATTCAACGATTCCCTTAATTTTAAACAGCTTTCAGAAAAAGACAATCTACAGTAAAAACAGGTAGATCTTTAAAAACAATAATAAATAAATTCTAAAACTTGGCTAAAACTAAAAGCACAACAACACTAAACAGTTTGCGGAGACACAAGGAAGATGATCTTACTGAAGAATTGCAGAACTTGAATGTCTGTAATCTTTTTATTTACTGAGTTAATACACTCGTACATCTATAATACATTCTTTACAAACTTTATAGGATAGGACTTTTAGTTCCTTTAGGAGTCCTACTCCATTTAGAATTCTAACTCTAACCTTTAGATACAAGATAAAATACAACTCTTATTAAAAGAGTTTAACTTCTAAACTAACTCTATAACGTGTAATCTCATACTCCCCCTCAAACTGGAGAGTATATATTATATAATCCCAGTTTGGACAGAAATTTATCGAAAAGAGCTTTTGGCAGAGCCTTTGTAAGTGTGTCTGCTACTTGTTCTTCAACTGGTACATAGGTTAATGAAGCTACTCCTATAGTCAGCTTTTCTGCAATGAAATGTCTATCAATCTCAACATGCTTTCTTCTGTCATGTTGGATAGGATTTTTTGCAATCTGTATAGCTGACTGATTGTCACACATAATCTGGAAATTTTCATCCTGTGTCATTCCCAATTCTCTGAGTAATTTCACTAGCCAGATTCCTTCACACATTCCCAAAGCTAGTGCCATGTACTCTGCTTCAGCACTACTTTTGGAAACCACTGTTTGCTTTTTACTCTTCCATGTTACCAAATTACCCTATACAAAAGAATAGTAGCCACTGGTTGATCTTCTATCAGTGAGTTCACTGGCCCAGCTTGCATCTGAAAAAACTTTAGCAGTTTTGTCAGAACCCTTTTTGAAAAATAGGACATGTCCAGGTCAGTGTTAAAAAGGGCTCAAGGCGCACTAAGGCGATCGGGGTCCAATAGCCAAGGCGCAAGGCACAAAGCGCGCGCCTGATCGAAGTACGGCGCACTTTTTAAAATTTAACTATGTACAGATTTTTTTTCAATTGTAAAGAACAACTAATGTAATGTAAATACTAAAGAGTATATATAAGAATATTTTATGTGTCAAGCATAATTTCTATGTTCAATTTTATCATAAACCAACCGTGAAGAATTTATAAATGCACATGAAACATAGTACTAAAAAAACAATTTATCGTTAAGACTTTTAATTCCAAAATTCAGTTTCTAACACGCAATAGTAACTAATTTTTACGACATAAATATAAAAAATAAGAAAAAAAACTGTGAATATAATTAACATAAAAACAGTCCCGTAAAGGCTAAAGGATTGAATAATTTTTTCATAAAAATAAAATAAAAAATTATAAAAAATAAATAAGACAAATATAGAAGACAGACTCATGTTTTCTTGTTTATTCGAGATAAATAAGAAAAATACAAGAGAGAGGGAGAGGATTACTTGAAGTCTGGAGGTAGAACCAAAACTTTATTTTTTTAAGATAAATTCTTATGTTTTCTTTTGGTGAGTCCTATTTTTGTAGTTTTTTTCTGTGATTTTTTTGCCCTAATCCTAGTTGGATTGGGCTGATCCAATTAGATCTTATTAAATAAGTAGGAGTAGGTAAAACATAATAAAAGAATAAAATAATAAAAAATACATAAAAAGACAAAAAAACTTTAAAAATGCAGTATTCTCTTTCACGCCCCTCTGCAACTTCACCGCCTCAACCCCTGCAATTTCAGCGTCTTCCACTGCCTCTCACCGCTTCATCAAAATCGCCGCGCCTATACTCAGACAAGGCATTTTTGCATCGCGTCGCTGCGCCTAGGCGCGCCTCTCCTTCGCCTTTTCAAACACTGGTCCAGGTGTACCTTTTAAGTATCTCAGAATCATTTTTGCTGCCTCCATGTGTTCTTGCCTAGGATCTGTCATGTATTGACTGATGACATTTACTGGGAATAAAATGTCTGGTCTTGTTAGTGATAGGTAAATCAGCTTACCCACCAGTCTTTGGTAAAGTCCTTTGTTTGTCTTGGGACCAGGTTCTTCTTTATTAAACTTCAACCCATCATCCATTGGTGTATCCGCTGGTTCGCAACCCAGTAGTCCTGTCTCTTTAAGTAAATCTAGCACATACTTTCTTTGGTTGATTACCAAGCCCTTGCTAGTCCTTGCTACTTCTATGCTTAGGAAATACCTGTGTTTCCCTAAGTCCTTGATTTCGAATTCCCTGCTCAAGAGTGCCTTTAATTTGCTCACTTCTTCTTCATCACCTGTCAGTATGATGTCATCCACATAAACAATTAGGATAACCCTCTTATTTAATGAAGTTACCTTAGTGAACAAGGTATGGTCTGCTAGGGACTATTTGTACCCATTTTTAGAATAACCCTGATGAATTTTCAAACCAGGCTCTAGGGGACTGTTTTAGGCCATATAGTGACTTAGCAAGCTTGCAAACTCTTTGAGACTGTCTAGCACCTTCTAACCCAGGTGGAATCTGCATATAGACTTCCTCTTCAAGGTTACCATTAAGAAACGCATTTTTAATATCCAATTGGTGTAATTATCAGTCACAATTTATTGCTAAACTTAATAAGACTCTAACCGAATCCAGTTTAGCAACAGGAGCAAAAGTCTCCTTAAAATCAACTCCATAGGCCGTAAAACCCTAGGCAACTAGTCTAGCCTTGTGTCTTTGTATACTACCATCAGAATTATACTTAATGGCAAACACCCATTTACAACCAACAGGTTTTTTACCTTGAGGAAGATCTGTAATAGTCCATGTATCATTCTTTTGAAGTGCTTCAATTTCTTCTTCAATAGCCCTCTTCCACTTAGAATTCTGCACAGCTTCTTCAAAATTCTTGGGAATCTGTTCTTCATCTAAACAGGCTATAAAACCTTTGAATGATGGCATTAAATTCCCATAAGCAACATACCTTTGTATAGGATATTTACTACACTGTCTTACCCATTTTCTCTTAGCAATAGGTACATAGTCAAACTTAAGAAGATGTGAAGGGATGCTAGCGGAATTATTACATTCACTTTATTCCAAGACAGCTGGACTGAAATCCAATTCTTGACAAGTGCTAGAATGCAAAATGGTTTCTGGAATGGTTTTCCTTTTTCTGGTGTAAACCTGCAGTTGTGTAGTAGGTTGTGAAGGAGTTTTGGTTAAATTTTGAGTTCTAGTAGGAGCAACAGTAGGGGAATGATGCGGTGTAGATAAGGTAATAGGTGAGGAAATAGGTGAAGTATGAGAGGGTTGACAAGAAGTGGTTGACAAGAAGTTTGAGGTTCCAGTAACAAGGGATAAGTAGAAAGTATAGAATGAGAAGGAGAGGAAAAAACCTGTTTGTGATGAGACTGAAAATCACCATAACTCTCCCCCTGAATTTCAGCCTCAGGAAAGTAGGGTTCCTTTTCAAAAAATGTAAGATCCAAAGTGACAAAAAAATTTCGAGAAGGTGGATGGTAACATTTGTAGCCCTTCTTTAGTGAAGAATATCCTACTAACACACATTTGACAGACTTGGGATCTAGTTTAGACCTAGAAGGATTTAAGTTTTGGACAAACACAGTACACCTAAAAACTTTCAAAGGCGGAGTAGAGGACATAGGTTTAAAATGAGGAAAAAAAGATAGAAGAACATCCCGAGGTGTTTGAAAGTTTAAAACTTTACTAGGCATTCGGTTAACAAGATAAGTAGAAGTTAACAAGGTCTCTCCCCATAAATATTTAGGAACATGCTGGGTGAACATCAAGGCTCTAGTGACTTCTAAAAGGTGCCTAGTCTTCCTCTCTGCTACACCATTCTGTTGGGGAGTATCAACACAAGAGCTAATTTGTACTATCCATTTTTCTTTGAAAAAATCTCCTAAAAACTCAGTGAAAAACTCCCCTCCATTATCAGATTTGAAAATTTGAATTTTACTCGGGAATTGAGTTTCAATCATATTATAAAATCTCACAAAAACACTGGCTACTTCTGATTTTTCTTTTAACAAGTATGTCCAGGTGGTTCGAATGTGGTCATCAATAAATGTCACAAACCATTTACTCTCAGTAATATTCTTCACTCTAGAAGGACCCCAAACATCACTATATATAAGGGAAAAAGGATGTGAGGGTTTATAATTAGAGGGTAAATATGATTTCCTTGTTTGTTTTGCAAGAGGACAAACATGGCATTTAAAAGAAGGCTTTTTATTAACAAATAAATGGGGAAACAATTTAGAAAGGTAGAAGAAACTAGGATGGCCTAACCTAAAATGCCATAACATAACATCATCTTGTCCTAAAGTAGTAAAAACAAGTTTTAGAAGATAAACTTGCAAGAACGCCTTTGTTGGAGAAGACATATAAACTATTGTGCAAGCTAGCATTGCCAATCCTCATCTTCATGTCCAGTGCCTGTAAAACACACTCAGAATCAGTGAACTGTAAGACACAATTTAAATCCTTGGATAGCTTGCTAACAGATAACAAATTACAGCCTAGGCTAGGCACAAAGAGTACATCTTTAAGAATGATTTCTTCAGTAAGAAACACATAACCAATTCCTTGAATATTTGAGTAAGAACCAACATCTATTTTAATAGAGTTTTCAGAGTAGGAATTATGAAATTGGAAAAACAACTTCATGTTACTAGTCATATGATCAAAGGCACCATAATCCACAATCCATGCTGATGTATTTGAAGTAGAAAGAAGAGCAGTATGTGAAAATTTATTCTGTGTACCTTCAGATTCCAGTAGGGCCAAATTTCTTGTACTATTCCCAGTGAACTTGCTGAACATCTGCTGTAATTGGACCATCTGTTGCTTGGTGAAACCATCAGAGGTAGAATTAGTGGCACTATTAGCTGAGGATTCCCTTTTGTACCCTAGAAACTGCTGCTTTCCAGTCTGCTGGTTTGCCATGTAGTTTCCAGCAATTTTCTTTGAGATGCCCTTGTTTCTTGCAGTAGTCACAGGTAACTCGGCCTTTTCTGGTTTTAGGAGATGAGGAGGTTTGAGTAACCAGGGCATAACTCTCAGGAACATGAGCGTCAGGGACCATATACAACCTCCTGCTTTCCTCCCTTCTAATCTATCAAAAAACCTCTCGAAAGGAAGTGGGCTGAGGCCGAGGATTTTGGATTTAATGGGATTCAAGTCTCTATGTAAGCCATTTAGAAACTGGAAAATTCGTTTTTGTTCAGTAATTTTCCTATAAAGCGCAGCATCTGTAGGAGTCTCCCATTCATTGGCTTTATAGAGATCAATTTGTTGCCATAGATTAGTGAGAGTAGTGTAGTATTTAGTAACAGTCATCATTTCTTGCTTCAAGGCAGAGGCAGTGCTCTCTATCCCAAATAACTCAGAGTTGTTATTTGTACTAGAGTAAGTATCCTTGACAACATCCCAAATCTCCTTGGTTGTTTCATACAGGAGAAACTGGGAACCAACTTCAGGAGACATGGTGTTTATCGGCCATGACATAACTCTACCATTCTCCTGAATCCACTTTTCAAGATCGTGATCATCAGCAGAGGTCTTTGTAACTTTTCCATTAATATATCCTAGGGTTCCACGCCCTGTAAAGAATAATTTAACAGATTGGGACCATGGAATGTAGTTAGTGCCTATAAATCGGTGGCACAATGGAGTTGAACTATTTGTTTCTGAAAAATCTGCCATTGAAACAGATGAGAAGGATGGGGACTGCAGCTCACTCGAACTGGACTGTTTTCCCATAAAAAAGAAGTAAGAATCCAATAGGATCGAATTAGACTGATACCATGAAGAATTGCAGAACTTGAATGTTCTGTAATCTTTTTATTTACTGAGTTAATACACTCGTGCATCTATAATACATTCTTTACAAACTTTATAGGATGAGACTTTTAGTTCCTTTAGGAGTCCTACTCCATTTAGAATTCTAACTCTAACCTTTAGATACAAGATAAAATACAACTCTTATTAAAAGAGTTTAACTTCTAAACTAACTCTATAACGTGTAATCTCACACTTACTTGTGACAGTGGTCATCGAACATCCACCGTAGTTTATTAGGAGTCGTGTAAAGACAGCTGATCTCCACTAAAGCTTTAAAGAGTTCTGGGCTGGATGGATATATTTGAAGCCCGTGTGTGACAGATTCCCAAGCTTTGGACAAAGTAAGTTGCTCATGATGTCTCTGAAGCATCCTAACATAATATTTGAAAAGATATTCTAGATGGCGACTTTGGCTTCTTCTTTCTGCAAAACACAAGAACCTGGTCAATTGTATTAAACAAACCATGTAACAATATCAATCAAATTGCAGTGGAAACATTTGGGCCAACTGCTTCACTGACCATATTCTCTCTCTATGAACGAATACAAGGAAGAATTCAACCTATTTTATTAAACAAACCATGCAGCACCATCAATCAATTTTAACGTGTCAAGATAATTTCACATTCAGTTTGGGGAAAAGAAAAAAGACAGCCAATTTTAATCAAAAACGGGTTTTGCATTTCACCCTTGTTTCTCCAGATTGAACTCCAGAAAATAAAAGAGTGAATTAAGAATGGTGTAAAAAAGGCTGCACAAAACTTCCATCTAGTCAGCAGCATGAAATCTGCCTTTTTTTCCTCCTCCATTCTTCTCTTTTTTTATATCTTTCTCTTTTGTTATTCTTCTCTCCTTCCAAATTCTAGCATAAAGCTGATGGCAAATTAACACGATACATCTAGAGCCATAGGGAACGTGGCACAGATAAGGAACATGAACGTGAGAAGTGTAAAACAATATGAATGCTATTCCAAAGAATTCATAATAAGAAGTGAAAATATAAAGTCCTATCCATCATGAATCGGTTGATTAAAACTACCCTGTCCTTGATAGCAATAGAAAAGGCATATACATATATCTCATCTGACAATCGGAGTTAGCAGATAATAAATGTATGTATATGCTATGACGCACAGGGACGCCTCCTTAAGGCCGTCCCCGGGACGGGAACGGTGCGGGGACGTCCCAACTTTATCGGGGAATGTCAAACTTAACCGGGGACGATCAACACTAATGGGGGACGTTCCCGAATAAATTTACTTAAAAAATGGAAAATAAAATCGTTCAAATTATACCCAACTAAACTCAAAATCACACAAGTAAAAAACTATTAAATTGAATACTCAACCTAAATATATAAACTTAATTACGTGTGACAAATGGCCCAAGTACACTTGATCTTAACCAAAAGGCCAAGACTAAATTGCTTCATTATTCTAGTGGCTAAGCATCTATTTATAGACTGCTTTCTCTCCTTGCTTTTTGTATCTTAAGGATGTGGGATATTGGGTATGTATTGTATTTGTAATCTGTTTCAACTTGTTTTAAGGCTTCTTCACTCAAGCTTTAAATAAGGATGGGTAAATATCCATTTCAGCCATGTCATCTTTTAATTTTATCATTTTAGTCATTGATTTTTTCTTAATTTAGAATGTAAAGTTAAATTTCCGTTCAATTTAGTCATTTAATTTTAGTAATCTTCTAATCTAAGTGTTAGAAAATAATTTAAAAATCATTAGAAGTAAATTTAAATAACTACAATTATAATTATTGTTTAATACAATTATAATTTTAGTCCTTATTGTATTATGAATTTTAATGATTATATATATATTATATTTGCCGTACCCTATAATTTTGAAAATTGTCGTTTCCTGTCCCCGTCCCCGTATCCGTATCTGTGCAACTTAGTGTATATGTGTGTATATCTATATAGTTTCAAGAAGGAAGGGAAGAACCTAAGCTGCAAACTATTTACTACAATTTCTAAAGGCTTGCAACTAGTTCACCATAACCTTTATTGTTACTCGCAAATGTGAAAGTTAGATAAAGGAGAAAAATATAATGTATATGTATATGTATATGTATACATAAAAAGAAGACGATAACATGGGTAAATCAGCTAATTTACTAAGAAAAAGTGAGGGCTCTAGAGCTCTCAGCCATACTGGTTAAAAAAAAGAGGGAAAAAAGTAATGAATACCTGGAAGAATCATTGTAAATACATGATCTATAATTTCAATACCCGCAGACCATCCAGCAGCCAACTCTTCAAACATAGCCGCTGCACAAACTAGGGCAACTGACTAATCATCAACAAAACTTTGCACCCATTTTGATCTTAATGTGTTTATTTTTTCTTTAAACCCTTGCCGTGCTCTCAGTAGTTGCAAGCTCGATGGATGACTTTTAAATGGACAGTATGTCATACTACTAACTAGGCAGGAGAGAATATGCATTGCGCGTGAAGATGAATCCAATTTACCGAGCTCAGCTTCAGCGTACCACAAATATAGAAGAGAAGAATTAGATTGTAGATCCTGCTCAAGTAAATAAGACTTTTAATACAATACATTGGAAAAACTCAAAGATAATTGAACTATTGCATTAAGCACACATAAAATGAATGAAAATGTTCAGATGTCAAAAGTGATACTTAAACTTGCGCATGAGTGTTAGATCGAATGGGTCTAACACGAGTATGCTCTCTTTTTTCAAAAAAAAAAGAAAGCAGTTTTCATGTATTTAGGTCATTGGATGATTAAATCCCATATCCATGTCGAATATGCGTTAGATGCAAGTACTTCAAGAAGATCAAAGAGTCAGATGTATTGTAAACTTCAAGCATTTCTTTATGCACAACAGCGAGGAAAGTGAGTCACAGAAATAAACACATCAACAGTTTATAACAGCAAAATAACATAGAAAATCAGGGGCAAAGAAGAATAATAAATTTTCAAAGGTAAAAAATGAATTTGTGACAGCCAAAAGAAAAGGCAAATATATTTAGTTGCTCCAGATAAAAGCAGTTAAATACAGAAGTAAAAACAATTCAATCTCATAAAAAGGAGAAACAGTCCTTACTTCACTAGATAGAAGGCAATCAATTATTTCTTTAGTGGAGAACTCAGTATCATATATGTAATAGTTAAACACCCACCTGATCCTGCGGTTATATCTTGTTTATTAAAAAGAATTGAAGTTTCATTTTCAGCTACTACATTCAACCTATTGGGTCAATAGTCATCAGAACATTAAGAGCTTACCATTGGAAACCCGGCAAGTGACAGCAATGCCATGTCAAACACTCTTCTGGCATTATCCATATTCCCATAAAAAGCCTCTCTATGTGCATAAATTCCACAAAGCAAGAGATCCTATAACAGAAAAACAAAACTCAAGCAGATTAAGCACAAAACAAAATAAAGAGCTTCATACTACAACAGAGAGTTGAGAACACAAAATTGCAATTATTTTCATTAGAAAGATTCGCAAATTGAACACCACAAATGATTCAGGCTATGAACATTTTAACTTTAAATTGTTCCACCTCAGTCCTGAACTTATTCCAGCATTACTTTCTACTTATTTTACTATGCTAGCCTTAGTCAAATGCACATATACTTATTTAGACATCGTTTTGATTGTTGTTTCTGCTACTTGATTTTTGCTCTTTGCTTTTGCTTCCTAGGAAATTGCTAAAAGAAAAAAGCAATTGGAAAATGAAGACCATTATTGATTAAAAATGAATAAAAAAACTAAAATTTGATATCAATCTAAAACTCTTTTACATAGAAAAGGAAAAGTAATTTAAAAAAAAAATAATAATAATAATAATAATGCAGCTAAAATACTCAATGGTTAATAAAAAAATGTATTTAACGGAGAAGAAGAGCCGTCCAACATGGTGTAGATGCGCTAATCACAAATCCCGAGGCATAACTCTTCTCTTCAAAGACTATCCTTCTTTGGCTTAATTCGTAATTTAGCCCCTAAAATAGACCTGTTTTCCCCACTTTGCACCTTAAACTACCTTCTCTCCCAGTTTGCCCCCAAAAAATATCGGCGTCCAATAAGAAGTTGCCGCGTGTCACATTTTTACTGGCCACTTTTTTATTTTGGATAATATTGGAAACATCATAGTTGAGAGGGTAATTAGGACAAAATAAATTAGGGTACACAATGGAAAAAATATATACTTCAAAGGTAAAATTGTAAATTAAGCCTTCTTGTTACATACCCCTACATTAAATTATTTATTTAATCATTTTTTATTATAAAATAGTATTATTTTGCTTTATCCACAAAATGTGTATATTATTAAAGAGTTAAAAATATATATATAATACTGTTTTATCATTTAGGCTATTAAAAAAATAAATAGTATTATTTCATCATCAAAACCTTTATTTTCTTTTAAACTTTTTTTTTATCCTTATACCATATATTCATAGGGTAAACTACATAGTTAGTCACCCAACATTCACATTTTTTTTTATATTTTGGTTACTGAAAAGAAAAATATAAATTGGTCGGCACAATTAGACATTGTTTACATTTTAGTCACTCACGTTAGATTTTATTTTCATTTTAGTCGCTCCCATTAATTTTTTTTTTCTAATTTTATTTTAGTCATCACCTTATATTTTATTTTCAATTTAATCACTCACCTCAGACTTTATTGTCATTTTTGTCACTCACAAAAAAATGGATATAACTAGTCCCGTTCCAAAGCCAGGACAATAAGAGTGTCTGCCCAAGACCAACCAAATGTAAGAAGTCCAAAATGATCACTAATATTGAAGCCCGAGAAAATGGCATCAAATTGAACATAGTTAATGTGGTTCGTGTTGCAAAGATATTGACCAAGTAAGCCTTTTATATAACCAAGTGTTTTTGCTGTGAGCTTGATGCTCAATCTAAATTTGATGAAAAAAATTTAGACATCTCATGTTAATAGATCCCATGATATTACTAAGTTTGCGGAACTTTTTGAAAACTTTATTAAAATATGTGCCATGTAACAGCTATGGAAATCCAAAAACTGACATATTGATAACTAAGAATAATATGATTATGCTGAACTGTGCTATATGCAGCTTTGTTTACAAAAATTTAATGGGAGGGACTAAAATACAAACAATGTCTACAAAGGTGACCCATTTGCAATTTTTTATTTTAAGGACCAAAATGAAACTTTTGAAAGTTGGGTGACTAATCTTGTAGTTTACCCTGTATCACTTGCCATGGCAGGCCCGAGAGAAATCAACAGTATAATATAACAAAGCACCCAACCTGACGATAGGAAAACAAAATAAAAATAAAAAATTAGCGAAATGGCGGACAGAAGAAAAATCCCATTGCCATTTCCTTTTTTTAAAATGTGAAGTATGATTGTGGAATCCAAAGCGAACAACAGGGATCGGTGTTACTGTTCGTCGTTGTCGATCTGTAAGTTCTTCCTCCCTCCCTCGAATCTTTTGTCCGATATTTGGCTTCTTCAATTCAAATTTGAATATCCGTTTTTAAGGTTATCTGGAATTTCTAGGGTTTTTGGTCTGAGCTCCGGATCTTATCATCCTTCGATTTGATTCACGAGCTTGGGGATTTCTGTGGCTGTTTTTTTCCCTTCAACAATTCTGAGAAAATGTAAAATTTGTTTTTCGTAATAAGGGGATATTTAAACGGGAAAAGGGGAAAAAAGTTCAGTTATATGAAAAAAAAAAGGAGTTAGAAACGTATGATTCAGATTATATTTTCTTAGTTATTGAAGTTAGCCCTAGTAAGGATTAACACTTAAGAAATCAATCACCGTGTCCCTTATTTTCAAGTTTGATAACAATCTCAGTTTTGTTTCATGGAATTTCAATTGTAACTTTACCTTTATTTTGTTATTGGGAAGTAGATTGGTACTAAAAGGAAAATAAACAGAAATCAAATTTAACCTGACCAAAAAAACCCTGCTAGCTTGTTAATCTCGGTTACTTACATCTTTCAGTTTTCTCATCTCTGCAAGTTTTCTTACTTTTGAATTTAAAGGAAAGGAAAAAACTAAATGCTTCCAAATTTCGTTAATTCTTTCCACCGAAGTTAGTTTTCTTACACTAAAAAGAGCTTTTGAAGCTGACATCTTTTTAACTTCCATATGGACGAAATAAACCGTTTCTCTCTTTTGTTTGGATATTTTCAGGTTTAAGTTATTCATTCTAGTATTTTGTCTAGATATATCGCATTTCATAATGACAGAACCAAGCTCTGCTGATTTGATACTGGACTTTTTGAGGAGAAATCGCTTTACAAGAGCTGAGGCAGCTTTGCTTGGTGAACTTGGTAACCGCTCTGATTTAAATGGATTCTGCCAGAAACTTACCCACGAGGAGGACTCTGGCAAGGTACTAGAAGAAGAAAACGGGAAAAAAATAGCTGGTGAAAGTCATGGTTTGGGTTCTCGAAACAGTGGCGAGGTCTCTAAGGAACTTATAGTGAAAGAGATAGAGTGTGCGGCTGGCAGAAATGGATCTGAAAGCCAATGGAGAAATGCTGCTTCTACTGGCGATTCTAACAAACCCAATGAAGTAAGAGTGACAAGTGATAAGAGTTTTTCATTGTCTAAAAATTCAGAGGATGCTGCACTCAATTC
Organism: Hibiscus mutabilis; assembly: GCA_019671005.1. NCBI lineage: Eukaryota > Viridiplantae > Streptophyta > Magnoliopsida > Malvales > Malvaceae > Hibiscus > Hibiscus mutabilis. The sequence continues at coordinate 32,153,501 of CM033754.1, forward strand.
ACAGTCCTGGAAGTTAAATGCTAGCAATGGTCCTGATCTGTCAAGATATTGTATCTCTGAAGCTCCTGACATTCATAAAAGCAATGTTAAATCTGGAGGAGAGATTTCCTTTCCTGTTGAAACTAAAATTTCCTGGCTTGGAAATACTAGCAAAGTTAATTTAGATTCCAAGTATGACAAGTTCCATACCAGTGAAACTAAGGAGCTTGATCAGCAATTTAAGACTAGCAGCGCATACTTGAAGGAAAACTTTGCTGATAACAGCAGATGGCCTAGAACTGAGGAACACAGTAGTTCATCTTCAGAGATATGGAAAGATTGTTCTGTCAAGACTGTTTTTCCATTCCATAAGGGGGATGTATCAATCAGTAATAATGCTACTAATGATCCGGATAAGAGAGGAGGAAAGCAAAAAGCAGATGTGCTTGATGTCAGAGCAGCAGCAATTAAAGAACAGGTGGATGAGGTTGGGAGAGCTCTATTCTTTGGGAAGTCTCAAGGCAATGCTGAGCAAAATGGTATAAGTGGATTGACCTTCCCTCTTGCCCATGATGACCAAAAGGAAGAGTTTCCTAGGTTGCCTCCAGTTAAACTCAAGTCAGATGAGAAGTCCTTGAATGTTAGCTGGGAGGAAAAATACGAGCATGATGGCCCAGGTGCAGAGCTCATTACTGCTGACAATACCTTCCTTATAGGGTCCTATTTGGATGTTCCCATCGGGCAAGAGATAAATGCTTCAGGTTAGCTGATGATTTGTGCTTACAGAGATATATGATTTTTGTTTCGTTTAAACTAATGACTGCAATTTTTTTTATTTTTTCTACTCTTTCCTTTTCCTTGATTTTGGTTTCGTTTTACCTTCCTGTAGGATATACGTATGTATGTTGTATTCCCTTGTATATGTATGTTCTTTGTCTAAAACTTAGAGAGATGTCTAATTCGTTGTGGTAAAAATCTTTGTTAACTTGAAAATTTGCCATCTAGCTATAGGTGGCTGTTAGAGATTAGATTCCTAAATAAGGAGATTGGGTAAGATTTGTAAATATCTTTTATATGTTAGGATCCCTATCTCTAAGGGATTGTTTTTATTAAAATTAGTCTCTTTCCTAGTTTAGAAGTTACCTAAGTTAAGACATAGGCTTGTATATTTATTTGAAAGTTTCCTGTATGTTATGTGAGTGAGAAATACAATAAAATTCATGGCTTTTGACATGGTATCAGAGCCACTCGTTTTTGGGTCTTAATTCTCTTGTTGAACAATTTCTTTTAGTTCGTATCATCCCTTGAGAGAGTAGGGTATTTGATTGACAAAATATGATCGATGGGGTTGATTACAAAGAAGATCTTGAAACTGCTCAAGGAAGCACAATGAGTGAGGGAAGTCACTCTAATCCATTAGGTGACTTACAAAACATACAAGCTGCCTATAGATTAAATGGTAAGAACTACCTTAAGTGGTCACAATTGGTTCGAACCTTCCTAAAAGGAAGGGTAAACTCATCATCTCCTTGAACGGGTCCTAAAGAAGGAGATCCCAGTTCGAGGCTTGGGATGAACAAGACTCATTAGTTATGTCTTGGTTATGGAATTCAATGGTGCCTCAAATTAGTGATACCGCATGTTTCTTAGAACGACCTAGGAGATATGGGAGGTCAAAACAAACCTAGTCGAAGGTTCGAGATGTCTTTGATTTATGAAATCAAGAGCAAGATTTGACCACCAAACAGGAAACAAATCAATTACGAGAATATTCTAATCACGCTGAGAATCTTTGGCAAGAAATGGACCACTATCAATGTATTCGGATGAAATGCGGTGAGGATGCAAAGAATTCTAAAGAGGTTTGTCGAAAAGATAGGATTTACGATTTTCTTCTTTGGACTAAATATAGAATTTGATGCAAAGAGAGTCCGATTCTAGGAAAAGAAGATCCGCCCTCATTAAATGAAACTATTTCTATCATTCGTCTTTGAAGAAGGAAGAAGAGGAGTGATGGTGGTTGAAAACAATCGGATAGAAAGTTCACCTTGGTTTACTAGGCGGTTCCTAAAGGACCAACACGTCTGGAACAACAAAATATTGAAGGCGGTCGGAAGCAACAAGGACTCTTTATGGTGTACTTACTTTGCAAAAAAAACCTCGCCACACCAAAGAAAAATGCTTTGAGGTTGCATGGGAAGCCTCGGTCAACAAGTAAGAACTTCACAAAGAAAGGAAGCTTTGCAAGGGGATAGAGCGAGCTTATGCAATCAAACAGTGGCTAAGGAGTCGGATGAACAATGCTGAGTTCAACCGAGAAGAAGTAGAAAAATTGAAGAACCTACTGGAATCTTTAGAAAAATCATCCTCTACAGTACATGCAATCTGGTTTTTTTAGGTATATCCTCTTCCTTTTCTCAGGACTCTAATGCCTTGGAATCATCCACCCACATATCTACCCAAAACTCCTGGGTAATTGACTCAGGAGCCATTGATCATATGACTAATTCATCACTAAAATTCCTCACCTACACACCCCCGCCTAGCAACAAGAAAATCACAAATTCTGAGATGGTACTATGGTGACAGATTCTTTGGTCAAGGAGATATAGCCCTTAGTAAAACCCTACTGCTTAAAAATGTCCTACATGTGCCAAAACTATTTACTAGCCTTATTTTTATTCCGAAGCTTATCAAAGATACTAACTGCAGTGTTTTGTTTCATCCTACACAATGCATTTTTCAGGAGCAAGAAACGAAGAGGATGATTGGCCGTGCTAGGGAAATAAATGGCCTATACTACCTTGAAGATCTTGGTGGACCAGCTAGAGTTTTGATTACTCAACCATTGTCTTTTTTATCCGAATCTACAACCAATAAAGACCAAATCTGGCTACATCATTTTCGCCTTGGTCACCCACCTTTTAGACTTTTAAAAACTATGTTTCCCTCGTTGTGTAAATCCTTAAATATTGAAGAATTTCGTTGTGAAGTTTGTGAACTTGCAAAGCATAAACGTTCTTCTTTCCCAACAAGTAATAACCAGACCAACAATCCCTTTACTCTTATTCACAGTGATGTTTGGGGGCCTTCTACTATCCCTAACATAACTGGAGCTAGATGGTTTGTGTCTTTTATAGATGATTGTACTAGGGTTACTTGGATTTACCTACTGAAACAAAAATAAGATGTTACCTCTACCTTTAAAAATTTCTACACCATGGTTAAGACTCAGTTTGGGACTGAAGTAAAGAGAATCAGATCAGACAATGCCAAGGACTACTTTAACCAAGTCCTATCCCCTTATTTCTTAGAAAAAGGTATAATTCACGAATCCTCTTGTGTAAATACCCCCCAACAGAATGGGGTAGCAGAAAGAAAGAATGGACATCTTCTTGCCATGACTAGAGCTCTTTTATTTCAAAACAAGGTCCCTAAAAGGTATTGGGGAGGCTGTGTTAACTACCACTTACATAATAAACAAACTACCCACTAAAGTCCTTGCATTCCAAAGTCCCCTTCAAACCCTTACAAATTTCTTTCCCAATTTCAGTCCATCTTTTAACCTAAAACCGAGGGTATTTGGGTGTGTTGCTTTTGTTCACATCCATTCTCAAAGCCGAGGTAAACTTGATCCAAGGGCTGTGAAATGTATATTCATTGGCTATTCTCAACTCAAAAGGGCTACAAGTGCTACCACCCACCTACAAGGAAATACTACACCTCTGCCGATGTCACTTTTGTTGAAAAAGAGAGTTATTTTACAGTTTCATATCTTCAGGGGGAGATATCTTTTAGGGAAGATAAGGATGCAGATTTGTTTTTACTTCAACCCCTTATTGATCTTTCTACCCATACTCCTACCCCTATATATCCTACTCCATCTTCTCCTCACTCGGAACCTAATACTCCTACTCCTCAAACTCTTCAAACAAACATTAATACCCCACAGCCCAATATTCAAGGCACTACTTGTCCCCTAAGGACCTATTCGAGGAGGAAGGCACCTATGCAGATTCAATCATCCCCTTCTCCTGCTCCTGCTCCTGCTCCTACTCCTATACAATTTGAGGTACATTCTGAAACTTCCTCTGAACAAAATGAGGCTGAAAATGCTATATCTGCTTCCGATTTTGAATTTCCCATTGCTATTAGAAAAGGAAAAAGAACCTGCACCACCAAACACCCCTCCTATTTGTTTATAACCTACAAAAACCTATCTCTTAATCACAAAGCCTTTCTTACTAGCCTAAATGACATTACTACTAAAACAGTATCCGAGGCATTAGAAAATGAGAACTGGAAAAAGGCTATGAAAGAAGAAATGGAGGCACTGGAGAAGAATAATACATGGGATTTAGTGAAGCTGCCAGAAGGGAAGAAAACAGTAGGATGCAGATGGGTGTTTACTGTCAAGTATAAGTCAGATGGTTCTTTGGAAAGGTACAAAGCAAGACTGGTGGCAAAGGGGTGCTCCAAACCTATGGAATCGACTATCTTGAAACATTTGCCCCGGTTGCAAAGATGAACACAGTGAGGGTCCTACTTTCCTTAGTAGCTATTCAGGGATGGAGTTTGCAACAGTTTGACATTAAGAATGCCTTCTTGCATGGGGACCTTGAAGAGGAAGTGTACATGGATATTCCACCTGGATTTGGTTCGAATACTGGACAGGCAATTTGCAGATTGAAGAAAGCTCTATATGGACTAAAGCAGTCTCCAAAAGCTTGGTTTGGAAGTTTTAATAAAGTAATGCTAAGACAAGGTTTCAAACAAAGTCAGGGTGACCATACTCTGCTAAGTGAAACACTCTCCTTCAGGGGGAGTAATCAGCTATACTATTGGTGTATGTGGATGATATAATTGTTACAGGAAACGATTCTAAAGGAATTGATAGTTTAAAGAAGTGTCTTATAAAAGAGTTTGAGGTGAAGGAGCTTGGAAGATTAAAATACTTCCTTGGTATTGAGGTGGCACACTCACAAAGAAGGAATTTTTATATCTCAAAGATATATACTTTGGACTTGTTGAAGGAAACTGGAAAATTAGGATGTAAACCAAACAGAAACTCCTATAGAAGTCAATCACAAGCTTGGAGAGACAAAGGAGGATGATATGGCGGTTGATGAAGTTCATTTCGAGACTCGTGGGAGGCTTATCTATTTGTCACACACTGACACTGACCGGACATAGCATATCTTTGTTGGAGTTGTGAGCCAATTCATGCACGATCCTAAGGAATCACACCTAAGGGTTGTAGTCTAAATTTTGCGAAGACTTGAAGGGCACACCGTGCAAAGGAATTACATTTTAGAAGAGGGGGAACTTGACTCGAAGCATACACAGATCACGGACTATCCAGATCCATAAGTGATAGAAGGTCAACCTCGGGATACTGCACTTTCTTTGGAGGAAACTTAGTTACTTGGAGAAGCAAAAAATGTAATGTGGTGGCTAGATCCAGTCTGAGAAGCTGAATTTGAGCCATGGCATTGGGAATTTGTGAGTTATTATGGATGAAGATGATTTTAGAGGACTTAAAGGTAAAATGGAATGGACCAATGAAGCTATCTTTGTGATAACAAGTCAAGAATCAACATTGCTCATAATCCATTCAACATGACAAACAAAACATGTTGAAGTGGATAGACATTTCATAAAAGAGAAACTTGATGATGGCTTGATCTGTACTCCTATGTGACCACCGGAGATCAAGTTGCGATATACTTACCAAGGACTACCCGTAAGTGTTTTGAGAGTTAACAGACAAGCTGAGGATGGAAGACATCCATTCCCCAGCTTGAGGGGGAGTGTCAAAGATTAGATTCCTAAATTAAGGAGATTGGGTAAGATTTGTAAATATCTTTTATATGCTAGGATCCCTATCTCTAAGGGATTGTTTTTACTAGAATTAGTCTCTTTCCTAGTTTAGAAGTTACCTAAGTTAAGACATAGGCTTGTATATTTATTTGAAAGTTTCCTGTATGTTATGTGAGTGAGAAATACAATAAAATTCATGGCTTTTGACAGTGGCAAAGCTTCATTGGGGACCTATGTAAACTTTATGTTGATATATATGTCTTCTAAGATGAAATCATACTTTGTTGTCACGAGTTCTAAGATATCTCGTATGAGGTTTATCATTTTTCTGTTGGCAAGTACTTATGTGAGTCCATAGAAAGTAGAAATCAATTTTGAGAGCCAGAAAGAGAGGTTAAACTTTTCCCAAGGTGATGCAAGCCATAATAATAAAAAAGAATGGAATAAGCCTTCTAAGTAGAACTCTGTGAAACTCAAGTGGGACAATGTTTCTATGTTGTTTGTTCACTTTGAAAATATCATTGTTTTTCTAGTTTTTATAACAGATCATATCAGGTTGAGTTTTTGTGAAGCCTGGGTGAACTTGACAAGTAAAAGAAATAGATAGCATGAGATAGCTTACCCTGAAAGTTCAAATATCCAAAATATATTGTACTATTAGACTTTTAATTCAAGATTGGATAATAGTTAAAGAGTAGCTGTATTTTGAGTTGTGCATAAACACTGGAATTATTAAGCTACTTTAGAACATCTAACTTGAATCATTTGGACAAACTATAAAAAATATAATAGTTAATTACATAATTGCCATGGGCTAGTGAGGGAATGAGAACTTTAGAAAGTGTATGTTCTTGTTAGAAAGGGCAGAAGCAATGAATTATTTGTTCGGTTGGGTTTCTAATATGAGAGGCTTGGCAATGTAGCCAATCAGGAAATTCTAGTTTTAGGAATTATTAGCCTGCTAGATAATGGGTAATTTAAACTTTCAATCTGAATATTAATTCAAAAGTCGAATTTGATAGCTAACTGATATTATGTTGAGGTTGCAAATGAGTGAGTTCAGGTCCGATGTTCTTATGCAACCATTTTAACATAATTTTCGCAATATCTCAGCCTCAGGCTCTTTATCCTTTTAGGTTTGTGCCTCTCCTAGTTAACAATTTTTTTGTCACCTCTAGTATTATGATATTTGAGATGATACTGTAGGAACAAAACCAAGTGTATTGTAGGTTTCAAACTACTGTTAAAATTGTCAAGGGAAAGGAATAAAAGCTTTTTTTAATGTACTCGCCTATGCCTCTCACTTGTTATTTTCAAATTTTTTGAATTACCATGGGAAATTTGGGGGGGGGGGGATATAGGAGATGCAAGGAAGCCTTACCACATGGGCCTGAAATCACTAGGCTGAAAAAGTGCATTATTGTCAGTTGATTAATAACTCTTGTTCTTGGGCCTAAAATATAGCCAAATTGCCCAATGGAAGATCTTAAATAGACATTTAGCAATATGTATATTTTTGGAATTATCAGGATAACTGTGTAGTTAAAACTGAAAATAGAAATACTTAAAAAACTGAAAAACCTGAATATTTCATAACAATTATTCCAACTTATATAGGGTCCTAATCAGCTTAGCAACTAATAAAATAGATAAATGTTCTTGAGATTTACCTGTGCCTGCATACAGTTATGATGAAGCGAAGCTGCACTGAAACAATGCTAGGCTTGATTGGAACTTGATCTTTATTTTTCTATACACAAGTTTGACGTACCTGAGCTTGTTGAACTATGCTTACTTAGCATTGGCCCAAATAAGAAGCTCAAAATTCGTTTGAGGCATGAGCATATGCAACTAGTAAGTATTATACTAAATCAATTATATAAAATACTTTAAAATATGTAAGTGTTCAAAAGCATGATGAGCTCACTATTAAATGCTTGACCTCAGCTTGACAATTGAGTATGATGAGCTTGAGTATTGATCAAGTAAAACCAGGGTAGCTAACAAATTGCCTGACTCAAATTTGATACCTCTTAAATTCAATTAAAATAAGCTCTTTTCTTCTTCATCTTCTCCTTCTTCCTGGAAGATCATTTTATAACACTAAACATGATAAATGCATTTATGGTCACCACCATCATACTGCCAATGGTTCAAGTTATATCTTTCCTCCCAATTCTAGATTGATTTTGCATGCTTAAACTTTTGCAATTTAGATCTAGATGTCTGTGAAAGGATTCAAGTCATAGCATTCTCTAGTTCCTTAGGGTAGGATGCTAAGCTTTGTCTGGCAATGACCTATTAAGTTATTACCTATAAATATTTATATACTGTTAGAGCATCTGTGATTTCTCCCATAACTCTGCTGGTAATACTTGAAAATCTTGTTTATGATGGCTCAGGTGGGAAAAGGAATGCTGGAGGTAGTTGGCTTTCTGTGAGTCAGGGCATTACAGAAGATGCATCTGATCTGGTTTCTGGTTTTGCTACCATTGGTGATGGATTAAGTGAATCTGTTGATTACCCAAATGAGTATTGGGACTCTGATGAATATGATGATGACGATGATGTTGGATACATGAGGCAACCTATTGAAGATGAAGCCTGGTTTCTGGCTCATGAAATTGATTATCCTAGTGACAATGAGAAGGGGACTGCGCATGGGAGTGTTCGGGATCCACAAGAAAGAGGTCAAAACAAGGATGACGACGATGATCAATCATTTGCAGAAGAGGATTCTTACTTCTCCGGAGAGAGGTATCTCCAGGCAAAGAATGTTGTACCTGTTGCAGCTTCTGATGATCCTATAGGGCTGTGTGTAACTGAAATGTATGACAGGACTCATGAGAATGATTTAATTGCCCAATATGATGGACAGTTAATGGATGAAGAGGAGCTTAATTTGATGCGCGCTGAACCTGTTTGGCAGGGATTTGTCACACAGACAGATGAACTTATCATGCTGGGGGATGGAAAAGTTCTCAATGAGTGTGGTAGATCTCAGCTGGATGATATTCGTATAGATAATGATCAGCACAGTTCAGTTAGGTCAATTGGTGTGGGAATCAGCAGTGATACTGCTGACTTTGGTAGTGGAGTACATAAAAGTTTAGTTGCAGGTAGTAGCGAAGGGGATTTAGAATATTTTCATGACCATGATGGTTCTGTTGGTGGTTCTCGACAAAGTCATCATGAAACAGAAAGGAAATATATTGATAAATCAATTAGAGATAAAAGAAAAACAGGAAAAAATGATTCTAATAAGTATGTTACTGGGAATGATAAAGATCTGAACTCCCAGGTGAAAAATCTTGCAGATGGGGGATTTTCTTTCCCTTCCCCATTAAGAGATGGGCAGACGGTGCAGGCTGCCCCTGGTAAGTCTATATGGTCAAGTAACTGCAATGCCACTGGTGAAGAACATGATGACTATTTGACCGCTTTGATGGGGTCTGATGATATGCTTGCTACATGGCGGCGCAAAAGTAGTGATTCTTCAACTGCCAAAAGTTCTAGGGATGAAGATGATGCCAATACTGTAAGATCAGCAAATTCTAGTCCTTCAACTCTCTCTAATTATGGTTATGGTGAACAAAAGCAGACCAAGAAATTAGAGGATGAGAAAATTAGTGGCATGAGGGAAGAGGATCTTGGGGCATCACTTGAAGATGAAGAGGCTGCTGCCGTCCAAGAGCAAGTGAGACAGATTAAAGCACAGGAGGAGGAATTTGAGACCTTTGATCTAAAGATTGTGCATAGAAAAAACAGGCACGTCTTATCTTAGAAACAAATCGTAATTGTAATTTATGTTTTGTTCTTTCACTACACAGTACACACACACACACATTGTGATATCAAGTATCCTTGAACCTCGCTGGTGGTAATCTCCATGAACTATGCTTGAGGTCGGAGAGCCAAAACTGGTGGAAAGCATCCTCATTTTTACCGACTAACAAAACTCTTTGAAGATTAATATGTTTTATGCAAAGTAGTGCTTTGTGTCAAGCAGAAAGAATGTAGAGCATCAATTAACTAATTAGATGATCAGTTCTCAATTTTTTACTACTTTTTCCTTTACCAAGTATTTACCCTAGCTCATGTTTTCTTTTTTCAGCTTAAATTTGTTTACATAATTCTTCATTGGAAGTTTAGTTTTTCCTTTACTTATTTTTCCTGTTTTTAGATTTTGAGACAATATCTGACTTGTGAAAGTATTGACTTGTAACTTGATCCCTATGTGGCAGATGGCAATCATCGTGTGAGCTAAAAAGAAAAGAAAACATGTTGAATATTTCAGGAAAATCCTGTTTTTGTTATTGATGAGGCATACATAGGTTTAGAGCTAATTTTTATGTTACTTTAACAACCTTTGGCATATTTCTGGAATTTTTACTTGCCTGATGGTATTTCTTTAGTATAACTTATATTGAATGCCTTTTGTTTTGCCATCAGCTATTGAGAACCAGTTTGCTTACATAAGCCCTCTTTTTTGCTTCTCAGAACTGGATTTGAGGAGGATAAGAATTTCCATGTTGTTCTAAATTCTGTTATCGCCGGGCGCTATCATGTTACCGAGTATCTCGGATCAGCTGCATTTAGTAAAGCTATACAAGCTCATGACCTGCACACAGGCATGGATGTCTGTGTGAAAATTATAAAGAACAACAAGGATTTTTTTGACCAAAGCCTTGATGAGATTAAGCTTCTCAAGTATGTTAACAAACATGATCCAGCAGATAAACATCACATTCTCCGACTGTACGATTACTTTTACTACCGAGTAAGTGAATGCAGGCATGCTCATGGTATTTTGTGCTCTACTCCTAGTTCTTGTGTGTTTATATGATATACATATTTATTGGGGACCTTGTTCTGGATGTGTCTTACTTTATTTGTTTTGTATGTCAAAGTTAAATCTGGCATGTTCGGTTATAAATGCTCCCTGCTGGTGAAATTAGAAGTCTGGATGAATAACGATGCATGTGAATTGAGTAGAAGCTGACTGTTTTCTATTTTCCAGGAGCATTTGCTAATAGTCTGTGAACTTCTCAAGGCAAACTTATACGAGTTCCATAAATTTAATAGAGAATCAGGTGGAGAGGTTTACTTCACAATGCCAAGATTGCAGGTTTGTCGAAAGTTGTTTTCTTCATAAGTGCATCTAATCTATGTCTCACTATCATGTAATCTTCTCTTGAATTCTTTTGTGCAGTCAATTACCATTCAGTGTTTGGAGGCTCTCCAATTTTTGCATGGTCTTGGCCTAATACACTGTGATCTGAAGCCAGAAAATATATTAGTTGAAAGCTATAGTAGATGTGAGGTGAAGGTCATTGATCTAGGGAGCAGTTGTTTTGAGACAGATCACCTATGCTCCTATGTTCAATCCAGGTCCTATCGGGCACCAGAGGTTATCCTAGGACTTTCATATGACAAGAAAATAGATATCTGGTCACTTGGCTGTATCTTGGCAGAACTCTGTACTGGAAACGTAAGTAGCCTTCTTTAGACATTAGCTGGCGTTTTCTGCTTATGAATATGCCCTCTTTGCAATAGCATTCAGTGATGTCCTCATCCATAAATGCTAAATGGATTGAATTTTGGGACTCTGTCCAATCACAGAGTCTCTGAAACAAGTTGCCTCAAACTTGGTCAGAAGAAAATGTTTTGCGTGTTATGGCTTCAAGATTTAGATTTTTATGCATATATTCGATTGCTAAATGCTAGTTCTAGCTTGTTCTCCTGACTACTTTGATTATTTTCTTTAGTTGATCTTACTGGAAAAACTCATTATTTCACTGTTGTAATTTCTTTAATCTATTTCTGAATAATTATTTTTGGAGCAATAAATAAATATTGGTGCAATTTGGCTTCAATATGATGTAGGTACTCTTCCAGAATGATTCGGCTGCGACATTGCTTGCAAGAGTAATTGGAATAATAGGTCCCATCAAACAAGATATGCTTGCCAAAGGACGAGATACATACAAATACTTCACGAAGAATCACATGCTTTATGAACGTAATCAGGTTAATCTCTGTCGCTATTTACTACTTGGTGGGGAAAAGAACATATATTCTGAATATTAGTTTTGCTTTGCTTCCCTAGTGCTTAGGGGCTCCCTGTCCAATCTCCTTATATAATTTGAATGGTGTTTTAATGTAACGTGGTGCATATTTACGATTATACTTCAGGAGACCAATCGACTGGAATACCTGATACCGAAGAAGACATCCTTGAGGCATCGGTTGCCTATGGGCGATCAGGGTTTCGTTGATTTTGTTGCTCATTTGCTTGAAGTGAACCCAAAGAAGCGACCTTCTGCAGCAGAGGCTCTGAAGCACCCATGGCTATCATACCCATACGAGCCCATATCAGCTTGAGATTTGTTTGTTGAGGACTTGGGGCGATTTCTTGCCTCGTCTCAGCTCCCTCTTGTTTACCGGGGAAGGAGCTGTTTGTATTACCGACTGGAATTGGTGTTATCCGTTTGTACTTGATCTCTCCAAGGAGCTTTCCTCCCTTTCACATGCCTGCAAAATGCAATCTAAGGTGTGTTTGATTTTGTTTGGTTATATCATATTATATATATATATATATTATATAAATCATTCCCCTTACAAAAGTAGTAGTATTTGAATGATGTAATATTGGGACAATTTCCTTCATCACTTGGAATTAATTAATCTGTGGTGGAAGGGGGAATCAAATATTGTTGTACATGACATCATGATGTGTGATATTTGTTTTAGGTTCTTTAGTAAGTAATATAGCTTTGTGAAATAGATGGTAACCATATTTTGGTTATCGAGTCCGGGGCGAGGCTGCCACTGCTACTCCATTGAGTTTTCGGACTCGCTGATTTGATTGCTGGCCTTGGGTCATTTTCTTCTTTTAGCATATGCCTACTTGTCTACTCTCATCAAAAATATAATTATGGCCTTTGTATTATTTCTTCTCTTTTCACTACATATTGTTAATATGATCTTCAGTGGTAAGAACACAAAGGGGGAGAAAAGAGGATCTAGAAGTCAATATTGCAGTTCAACGAAATCAAATAATGATTCCCCCCTCAAATAAAAAGCTGCTAACTATGAAATCCTATTCCTAGAATGTTTTGATGTACCCTTAACATTTTGCATTTCCCAATTGCTGTTGTCCTTCATTATCAACAAAACCATGGAAGACCAACCGGGCAATTGACAGTCATAAGACCATTTGCATCTGCCAATGCAAAATTTATCTTGCCAGGCTCTTGATCCGCATGATTATGCTTTCTAACACTTAATTTTTAATTTTTTAATAGTCTAAAGGTGATTATATTTATAAGGTAATATCTGTTTATGTATATTTTTAACATTTTAGACAGAGCAATTGAACTTGGATCTTCTTAGATGAACATCATCCGATTTTCTATTGGGACCACTTAGTGGGTTTAATTTTTATTTTTTTTTAATTTCTTTGCAAACCATGAAAGCAACGACTCAGGGGATTCTGTGCTATGGATGATGTGAATTTTTAGGAAGTTAAATAAAAAATTAATCATTTGACTAACCACGTCATCAAAGATATTTAATGTCTTAATGACCAAAAAGTTATAAAACAATAATATAAGTGATTAAAATATTATTATTTTTTAAATTCAGTCAAAATGAACAATTATGAAAGAAAGCGACCATTGTGATAATTTATCACTTTATTTATTGGTATAGAGTTCATTCAAACTAAAATATTTTGATAAAAATAATTTGATAAATGCTATGGATATATGAGAATGATAATAGAGGAAAAACTTCTATACACATGTCGTGTAAATTTTAGTTTACACGTGACTTTTAGTTTTAGGGTTAGAGTTTTAGTTTAAGGTTTGAGAATTTAGGTTGTAGGGTTTAGAATTTAAAGTTAGTGTTTAGAATTTAGTGTATATGGTTTAGGGTTTAGTCTTTTAGGGTTATGGTTAGAATTTGAGTTTTTATAGTGTAAATATACATGTGTAAAATTAATTTTACACAGCCTGTATATCAAAGTTTTACCCATGATAATAGCAAACAAACAATTGCACAATAAACGAGACAATAAAATTACGTGAAAACTCCTAAAAAAGAAAAATCATATATAAAGGAGTAGAAATTCACTCTAATTTTAAAATAATACATGAGAATGAGTTTGCACGATTAAATGATGTTGTAACTTCTCTTTTAAATCCTAATTCGTGTTAATTATTTATAAGATTATAAAAAACACTTGCGTCGGAAAAAATTATTCAAACTAAATTTCTTATTTTAAGCAAAGTTTATAGTCTTATAAGGCCTAGATGTTAGTATTTGTAGTAAATGTATAAAATTTTAAATAAAAAAATAGAGGAGATGAGAAAAAAGGGGGAAGGATGGGTTGTTCAAATAACTAAGAGAAGTGAAAATAATTTAAAATATAGTAGTATTTAGTGTGGTTTTTGTTCAATTTTATTGATTTAATTCGAGTATAATTTTTTTATAATTTTTAGAATATTTTTAAGGTATTTATAAGGAATATAAATCCCTTGTTTGTTTTTTACGTCCCCTTCTATGTCCCACAGTAAAAAAATAGGTTTAGGGTTAAAGTTTAAGGTTAGAGTTTAGGGTTAAGGTTTAAAAAATTAGGAGTAGAGTGTACTTTTTAGGGTTTATGGTTTATGATTTAAAATTTAAGGTTACGACTTACAATTTGATTTTTAAGTGTTGAAGTAGAGAATTTTTTACCCGATTATAAGGTAGTATATGTTCTTATTTTTTTAACCTTAATTTTTTAAGATAAACATATAATCTTTTCTTACCGAACCTACTAGTTGGATTCAATTTTTATTTATAATTAAAACGATAAAATAACAATAATATTAGGCATTTTTAAAAATAGAAGCGAGACCTTATCTTACGAGACAGGGATAAGGGGGAAAAGGATATGAAGAAATAAGAAGAGAAGGGAAGGCAACACATAGGTATGCACGTGTCAAGTTTCATGGGTTAACATCTCCCATGTGTCCCACATAAATCCAACTCCCCTTTGCCCAATTTAAGCAAATCAACTTCCACTTCCACTTCTCAGCCATGCACACGCTGAATCCCCACCCCCACTTTTCTCATATTTCTCCCCTTTGGTTTTCTCTTCATACGACTTGAAAAGTCGAGAATATAGCCACGATGCAATTACACTAGTGTTTTTCAATAAATATAGCTGCACCTTGTTTGTTTCTTTTTAATTGTAAAGGTTTTGGGTAAAGAAAGATGCCGACTCGTAGATACGCAGTTGGGAGGGCTGATGAGGCCACCCATCCCGACTCCATGAGAACCGCCTTGGCTGAATTCCTAGCCACCATCATCTTCGTCTTCGCCGGCGAAGGCTCCATTCTTGCTTTGGGTACTGTCCTCATCTACTTAATTCCCTAGCAGGGATTCAAATAGCGGTATGCACTAACCACAATAGCATCCGTACGTTTGCAATCACGATAAAAAATGCGATCACAAGTCACAACCGCAATTTAAATCTCTGTCTTGGAGTAATATGGAGCAATAGGTTTTAATTAACGTTTTTGCTGGTTTAAAACTCCTTGCAGACAAGATGTACAAGGATACGAGTACGACGCCTGCAAGACTGGTGATAGTAGCACTAGCGCATGGGTTGGCTCTGTTTGCAGCTGTGGCATCCAGTATAAACGTATCGGGTGGCCATGTGAATCCAGCCGTCACCTTCGGCGCCTTGCTCGGAGGAAGGATCTCGGTGGTCCGTGTGGTTTACTACTGGGTTGCTCAGCTCTTGGGTGCTATCGTGGCTTGTCTCTTGCTCCGACTCACCGCTGGAATGGTATATACATATATAGATATAGATCATGCATGCATGAATGCATGTGTCATAGAGGAATGATCAGTTTGCATAATAATTGCATTGGTTTTTGTTTCAGCGACCGGCGGGGTTCACGGTGGCGTCTGGAGTTGGAGAATTGCGTTGCATGTTACTATAGATAGTGCTGACATTTGGATTGGTGTACACGGTGTATGGAACGGCGGTGGATCCGAAGAGAGGGAGCATGGGGACAATAGCACCCCTGGCTATAGGGTTGATAGTAGCCGCCAACATCTTAGTAGGCGGGCCGTTTGACGGCGGAGCCATGAATCCGGCCAGGGTATTTGGTCCGGCCTTGGTGGGTTGGAGATGGAACCATCACTGGATCTACTGGGTGGGACCATTGATCGGAGGTGGTTTAGCTGGGCTCGTATACGAGTACATGATCATCCCGGGTGTGGAGCCAGCGCACCCAACGCACCAGCCCTTGGCTCCTGAAGATTACTAGTCAATGTTTCTACCTGAACCTGTGTGTACCTAGCTACTATATCTTTGTGATCTGTTTTTCCCCCCTAGTTTTCTTGTATGTTTGTACACAGTATCATGACTAATAAAAAAGGTGCAGCAAGTAGAGCATGTTCCATGTTCCCTTATCTTTAAGTAATTTATCCTCAGGAGGAATGAACAAAAATAAAGAATTTTTGTGCTTCTAAACTCTAATTTTAAATTTTAAATTATAAATTTTAAATCATAAACTCTAAAAATATACCTTACTCTCAACTTTTGTCCTTATTTAACTTAACTCTAGGATAGTTATTCCTTAATGGTGTAGGTAGTAGGGCACCTCCACCCTCACAGAAGGTGGAAAAATTATTATTTTAAATTTAATGCATTAACTTTAACGAAAACGAATTAAAAGAAAAGTTTAATATTTTAAGTTTTAAAAATTCGGTAATCATATTATTAAAAGTTCAGGAACTATTAAAAATTAAAAATTTAATATTTTAAGTTTTAAAAATTCGGTAATCATATTATTAAAAGATCAAGAACTATCAATGTACTTTTCCCTTAAAAAAGTCAAGGAAGCCTATAGGAAATTCCTTAGGATTTAAAACTCAAGAAAACATTGGGTTATATGGTCTCAAACAGTTTCCATGACCTTGGTTTGAGAGATTGGCAAATGTGGTTAAAAATGTTTTTTACATGCCAAATAGACCATACTATATTCATGCAGTCTTCTTGATCAAGAAAGGTTTTTCATTTACCATTTACCAAAAAATGCTAAAAGAAAAAAAAAATGTCTACCGAAAATTTCATGAAACTTTTCTATGATAATAAAGCAACCATAAACGTTGTGAAAAATCAAATTCACCACAATCAACCTAACATGTAGAGATTGGTCACCACTTCATCAAGGAGAAGATAGATAGAGGAGTTCGTAGGCTAGTCTACACACATACGTGTCAACAATTTGCAGACATTCTTATAAAGACACTACCTTGAAATATTTTCGTGAACTAGAAATCCAAAGGGAAAATCAAGGGAATAATGACGTTGGGACAAAAATTCTCATTCATTTCTCTGTCCCAACGTTAAAAAAATTAAATTATATTAAGCCCTAACTCTGAATTTTAAATCTTAAATTATAAATCCTAAACTCTAAAAAATACACTATACCTTAATTATCTAAACTCTAATCCTAAACTTAAACTTTAACCCTAAATCTAATTTTTTAGCATGGGAAATAGAAAGGGGAAGAGGATTTCTATTCATGATGTTAGTATTTTTAGGAGTATATTTCTTTTGTGGTTGATAGAGATAATTTAGGAGTAATTAATGCATTTTATAGTAACATCTAATATCATACTAATGAAAGTTTCCAATTCCCATGATTTTATTCAAGTATAAATATTGTAATCAGCAAAATGAATTGAAATGAAAAAAAAATGTTTTCTACGTCTCACAAATTCTCTTTCATCATATTTCTGAAGAAACTCTTTTTCTTCCAAATTTTTTCTTTTTCAACAAGTTTTCCTTGTTTCTCTTTGTTAGGTTCTGGCTCTCTTCCCCCACAATCACAAACATTGGGCTTTCCAAATTTCACTCGATTAGTGGAAGTCTTGTCATATGAGATGAACACAGATAATACTAGCATTAAAGTTAAAAGAAAAGAAGAGGTTGGTCTGAAAACAGGAAAAACAAAATGAAAGAAAAAGATAGAAAAAAAAAGTGATGGTGTTTACACGGGCATGGACAGAAGAATTGCTCTTCAGCAATCCGTCAATTTACACGCAATATGTGCATGCACAAGGCCTTATTACATTACAGCACATATATTTCATCTGTGGGGTGAAAGAAAAAAATAAGATATTTCGAAGCAATACAAATAATAAGAAAAAAAAAGTTATAAGTGGATGGATGGACCTCAGCTACAACACAAACAATAACAATTGGAGAAGCTCCACCTTCAATTCCAGCTTATCTAATATGAATCTCTTCTATTTTGCGGTGGTTCCGCTGCCCCTCGAATCCAACTTTGTATCTCTTTGATACAAAAATGATGATCCACTCCTATCTTTCATCAAGGTTGACCTGGTTAATGCCGATGTGGCTGGACTGCACATTCTCGTTCCACGAGGGGTCGGCCGGAGGCAGCTGGTATTCATCAGGTTTCAATGCTAAAGCAAAATCTGGCAAGGTTGGAGCCGTCTCCATGATTCTGAATAACATTACCAATAATGAGGTTATTATGTTTTGTTTATCAAGTAAAAGAATTGTTGTCGAATTTGTAATAAGAAATCGTACACTTACTTTTCATAAGAGTAGAGGTCACGGTTTATCCGCACCTTGCTAGAAGTGTCTTTCAGAATTTTCTCAGATAGATACTTCATGGTTCCCCAAACAGGTGGGTTTCTGCACCAACCATCAAGAACCTTTAGCAACTAAACTACAAACCAGCATAATCTGCTGGCAGAGACAGAAGGTACAATCGGGAAACCTCAACTTACTAGAAGAAAATGCTAGGCTTGCAAGTATAAAGCAAAAAATAGAGACCTGGTTCAGACGGAGCAAGCATATATGAAACATGAAACAAGAACTAGGGTGGAGCTACCAAACAATGTTATCATATTGAATTTATTTGAAACAATCAAGAAAAAATTTCAATCCAAAATCTAATTAAATTTGTTATAAGTTTTTCATTACAGCCTTCTTTGAAGCACCTCTCACCATCCCCATAGTGTAAGAGACAAATGTACGCATTTCGATTAGGATCGTATTCTATGGTTACGATTCTACCATACATGTCTTTTTCATTTTGTCGAAAATCAATTTACAGTATAGACGCTTATGACCTTCCCCTCTATGCCTTGTGGTAATGATTCCTCTGGCATTACGACCTTTACCACAATGATGCTGTCTATAGATCAAATTATTTCGTGGATTGGATTTCACTTGACTGTCTACGGCTCCATTGCATGTGCACGGGGTAGAAGTTTTGTATAAATGTATCGCCATGCTATTAAGTATTTTGATTTAAGTTCTTTTCGTTCCAAGAGGTGGAATATAATAACCCAGTTGAAGCGTAATGATCATACGCCTGTAATGCATTGTATGTCCCATAATAGGTCCCATTCTTCTACTCTTTTCGGGGAGTCGATGACTATTCATAGCTATTACCTTGACACCAAAGAAGAGTTCGACCCAATGCTTTATTTCTGTCCTAGTTAATCCTGATTCGACATTAGAAGTATATTGATTTTTTTCACCAATAACCGAATACTTTCGTCAACTACTACATATTTGATTCCATCCATAAATCTATTTTCTTCCCTATGAGTTCGAGTCTCAATAAGAATGCTAGTTCTTACCTCAATAAGAATTCTAGTTCTTACTTATACCAAGAATATCAATGAACCGGTTATTGCAATTGCTCAGGATACCCTTTTTAGTTTAACTTCTAGAATCTATTTCTTAGTTCAAGGTCCCTCTTTACTAACTGGAATCAAAGAATTAGTAGATTTGTTCCGCCCAAAATGGGAATGGGCTGGGGTTATGAACTTATAATCTATAATCTGATGATCGAGTCGATTCCATGATTATACGTTTATTCCATACCGGACCAGACCGGAATAGGACTATATACATTCGCATTATGAGAAGGGGTCATTCGAGCGTATCTAAATAGATACTACTACGTCGTTACATTCCATTTAGGATTAGGAACAGGCGTAATCTCAAACTTTTTGCAAATTGGTTAGAGGCACTTCGTTTTAAGTGTTTTCCATCCAGTACGAAAGGTCACATGATTTTGCATGATCTGGAACAAACTAAAACTTATGGAGTCAGGACATTGAGGAATACTTAAGGAGATTTTTAAACAGAGGAAGATCACCTTCGAAAGGAAACACCGATTAGCCGAGAACCATATTCATGCCAATGGTTAAGATGATGATGCTGGATATGCAAAAGAAAACAGGAATGCACCTACAAGAGGCGGATAAAGCATTGAGCTTGTTCACAAAAAGTGTGCTACCTTTCGGTCTATGGGGGGAACTAGTTGGTGCTTGTGATTTGGAATTAGTTGTTTCTGTTTTTATTATAATTTTGCAAATAGGTAGAGCTCAATAAATTTCCTATTCAGTAATCAGCCCCAAATTCGGACTGAATTAATTCTCTCACATGACACTTCTCTTGTGATCCATATATAATGGACGTTTTACCGAGGGAAGAAGACAAAGGGGGGCAGGCAGGGGCCTTGCTCCCCTCCCCACCCTGATTACCTGGGCAACTTACTTTTGTAGTCACTCCTATATACTAATAACACAATTTAAGCCTTTTATCTCTTTTAATAAATGGTAAAATTACATTCTTGACCCCTCCTATGAATTAATTATTTATTTTCAGTCCTTTTAAAATAAATTTTTTAGCTTTGACACCTCCGAAATTTTATAATTTTATCTCCCTGGTACAAAGTTTCTGGCTTCGTCCCTGGTTTTACCATTTTCACCAGACAATTCCATTGGCAGCATTAACACCTCCAGAGGATGTGATTTTCTGGTTAAAGTGACAAAAAGGTTGCCAGAAGTACCAGAGTGGAGCACAAAACAATCTAGTTGTACAGGGTGCTGGTGCCCCAATGGCATGATCTGGCTGCCGGAAACAAGATTTGGTGGCAAATGAAATGAAAAAAAATTCTTTAAAGAAAATACAGAAATAAAATGCAATTTTATGAAATATTACTGATTTTATGCAAGGCCAAATTAGTCTTGTACATTCACTAAAACCCTATTTGACATGATATTATTAATATAATATTTCCACAATATTTCTTTCCAATTAACCAAAATTTATATAATAACTATTTACTATTCTACTCCACTAATCCATTCCATTATGTGAACCAAGCATGCTGTCACTACTCACTGAATAAATGTCCATACCAAAGAAAGGGCCAATTGGCCACCCAAAAGCTAAAGGGTGAATGGAAGCAACAATGTAAATCTGGAAATGATCCAATAGAAATTACCTGGATAAAGGATGAGCTGCATTAAACACCTCACAAGCCCTCTTACTTCTTTGAAATATTCATCAGCAGCTTGCAGAGCAGCTACGGCCATACCGTGAGATTTCTCTGTATTTCCCTCATCAAGGATCACACCATGATAATAATATGCTGCAGCCTGTATTTATATAAATCAACATGCATAATTAAATAACTACCATTATCCAGGAAATGCAACCTCAATATAGTAAGAATTACTAGCATTGTATATTACTAGAAAAAGAAACATCTTGACCAACAAGTTGATTTCATACAGCAATGTCAGCTCAAACCTACAAAAGTAGAAGTCAAAAGATAGGTTTTACATGTATAACTTATCTACTGCTCCTTGACTGAACTACTTCCCAAGTGCCAACCTAGAGTTTATGTACACAATAACAATATTTCAAACCCAATAGCTCATTTTCCATCAAAATTTAGAAACACAGAAGACGACTTTCCATTACCCGGATAATCACCCCCAAAGTAAAATGAACATCTGATCATATTATTGACTTACTGTAATACAAAAGTAACATCATAAAAGAATTTGATCTAAGAAAGAACAAATTTGAACTAATTAGGTGCAATCCTAATTGTAGATTAGTATAAGTTAGTTCGGTTAGTATAGAAGAACTAATCCTAATCCTATTCTAACGAAGTAGTTAATTTGTACTCTAACTCTGTAACTAAAATAGATAAGAGTCCTAGAGTCTTAGAGTCCTACTTTTATAGTTAACTACTCAATGTAAAACTCCTTGTATGAAGTCTATAAATAGACTTATTCTCTGTATAATAAAAGTAGAACATAGAGTATTTCAACTTTGTAATTAACACTAATATCTAATAGATAAGGCACTGGAGAATAAAGTTGACAACACCAATCGCTTATAAAGAAACAAGTGATCATACACACTCAAAAGTCAAAAGTTAAATTCACTTGCAATATCCTAGAGATATAGACATCATCCCAAAGAAGATCCTATGCGGTAGAAGTACAAAGCCAATAGTTATGTTTGCTCAAAATCGTGTGTAGCATCCAAGTGATCTATACAGCTACGGAGGGTCTTAAAATATGATAAGAGGCAAAAGTTCATCATCCCTATTAGAGGGTTAAGATTTTTCATATTACCATATCAGTTGTGTAATTAATCATGCAAGGTTAAAAATGATGTTAATTTTTGGGTCTTGAAAACAAAACAAAATGTAGAGGCCTGCCACTAAGCCAGAAGAAAACTATAAAGAATTATTCATCTTCAAATTTGACTCAAACTATGCAGACCAAATGACAGTCTATGGAGCTTTCTTTCTTTCTTTCTTAAACATTACTGCCACTATTGCAGCCCAAAATGATTTTTTTCCTATTTACTAGTATTTCATTTAATTTCCATGTTCATCACTCTTCCTTTTCCTCAATCACTTAATTCTACCCAAATCTGCCCATCCCAGTTGTCTCACAATAATGCAAGGCTAGCTGTTTATTCATCATGCTGATGACCTTGTCTAATTTGATGATAATCTCTTTCTTAACTAGAAGAGGAATGTAACCCATACCGCTCGAAAGTCTAGCAAATATCCCTTTGATTGATATTGCTACATTCAGTACAAATTGTTATTATTTCTTCAAAATAACATAAACTGGTATTCAAATTCAAGAACCATTAGGAGAATATTTACATAACAATGCCTTTGTTCTCATGTCCAAAACAGAATAGGGAATGAAAATAAGGGTGATGTACCTTAGCTTCAATGTATTTCTAGGGAATGAAAATAAGGTGATGTACCTTAGCTTCAATGTATTTCCATTTTATAAAATGTCGATGCTTTTCACCCCATCCATTAGATAATGGGAGATTCATAATATTATCTTGTGCCTGTTAAGAAATGGAAATAAATATCAATATATGTTTGAAAATCACTAACTACATTTTTATTAATATATCGAGACAAGATGAATGATTCAGGAAAGGCTTAGTGAAGAATGAAGACAAACCATGATTTCTGCTGCTAAAGATTGTTATGAGACTGATAAAAAAGAAGCTGTAAGACAAGGCCCTCAATCTCATTCATACTACATTTGAAATAGAGTATCACTAACATAATACAAGGGCTACACACAAACTAAACAAAAATATATGATATTGGAAAATGAATCAGGACAAGTGGACCCAAACCCATTCATACATCCACATGGGAAGGATCAAGAACCATAGGACTTGTAGTGTGTAAATTCGTGGACAACTATAGGTAGACGCTCAAGACCAAGTAGGATATAGAAGCCATTCAAGTGTAGCTCAGTATATAGATCCTTGGAGATTCATCAAGTTTGTTTTGGTAAACTGATGTTAATTAGATTGGCATCGGAATGTGTAACCCTAAACCTATTGATTCACCTAAACATGCAAATAAAAATAGAAGTACACTGAATTCAAGACTTTACGTGCTTAGCTGGTCAAAACATTGAAAATGATAGAACAAAAGGAGAATTCATACCTGCTGCCAGTATTTTACCATCTCACATGCAAGTCTTCGTTTCACAGCTAAAGTAGCCTTGGCACTATCGATTGCCATTCCGAGCTGGATATCAACACCCTACACCAAACAAAGATAACATTAAACCATGAGACAATAAAAAATACAGATGCTAGGTCTATGCCAATTGGTTCCTAGACACACACGGCCACACATTATAAGAACTAAAAAGTATACCTCAAATATAAAAAAAGGCGAGACTTTGTGCAGCAATATCCAGACATGTCACTACAGTGTTTACAGGAATATAAATGAACGAATTGATTTTCGCTCACCAAAATATATTCATACTAATTATAAGAACAAATTTACCAAATCACATCCTGAAAGTCCACATTTGTAAACTTGATTCACAAGCAACCTAAAGTTTCTAGCCTACATCGATCCAGATATTAAGTTAGTACTTGTCCTAATGCTTGCAAACAAAGTGCTTGAAGAACTCCTTCTGCTAGATCTACTGGTAAATTTCTCCTACAATCAAAGTAGAGATCAATAGATTATTACAAAAATTTGGAAAGCGAGAAATTGATTGTGAATATATCAAAGAAATTCCAACTGCAAGTATAACATCTTTGTACACCTAAGTTCAGATGGCAACTGGGGAAGAACATGTCTGACAGCACAATCCAAGTATCCAGCTGCCTTCAAGAAAATATCAATTGAGGCTCGCCTGCTTTCTGTTTATCGAAAGAAAAAGGAAGTCTCGCATTAGGTCGAGGAAAAATGGTTAAAGCAAAAGTCGGAATGAAAATTTAAGCCGAGAAGAAATGGTCAACAGATTTTCCAGTAATCAACTTTTTACACCTTAAAAACAAAAATTGTGGCACGGAAGAATGAAAACAGAAGACAATAGCATCCAAAAACAATAACCAGCACAGAATATATTTTCTCTTTCTTCTTACAACCTACCTTCTGATACTTTTGGTTGATAACCATCAGCAGAAGTCCTTGGAAGAAGCAATAAGTTGCCTTGTGAAAATGATAACATCGCCATCAAATGCAAAACTGACAACACCTCATACCAAGCATTAAACATTGCTGTTTCCTGCAAAAAAAACCCGCTTTACATCAAATCTGTATTCTCAAAGAGAAGAGTGACCAAATAATAAAAAAAAACAAAAGCAAATTAGCCTAAACCCACAGTCTCACCTCAGCGTCATCCTCCTGATTTACCCAAATAAACTGTACTTTGTATTGTAGCTGGCTCCCTGAATAATAACAATGAACCATAATGTTAGAATTCGCCTTATACAGCACATAAACCTTTAAAGGGAATGAATTTAATAATATGTTTACCATCTGTTACTAATCCTAAAAGCACAGGCAAGTAGTCCTCAAGAGCCTGATGAAGATCTGCCAATGTTGAACCCCCTGCAGACAATATTTTCAACTGAAATACCAGTAAAAATGATTACTACAATCTGTTTATAAGGAAACCAGGTTTGCCTGCAACAAACCATGCTGTGTGGCAGTTTTCCTCCTTGTCCTTGTAATTGTAGGTGCTTCTTGGCCGGCCATAACAACTATCCGTGTTCTCAGGGCAGTAAGGCGTTCCACTAATGTCTTTGACAAGTGACCACCAAGTGATTGAAAGAAGTCCACAGGCTTGGGAATTCGTAAGCCCGGCGCATACACAGAAACTTCCCCAATATTTCCTGGCCGCCTCCTGTTTCCCCCAGAATCCTTTGGAGTTGAAACCAGACACCCCATATCTTAGAGTTACTATATCTTTCAATCCAGGCAAAATTAATCAAATACCACAATATAACCGAGTTATTTCCAGCATGAAAGACGGGAATTGCAAAAAGTAGCCAATATAATCTGATAGATCATAAAAATAAATTGCGTAAGTTAATAAACAAACACATGTGTTGCAAAAGAAGCTGATACTGTATGCAATACGCAAAGCAATAGAGGAAAAAAAAAACAAATTAAATGTCCAACCAACAAAGCAGAAGAAGTAAGCAACTCACGAGAGCCATCAAAGGACTCTTAACTACAACATCTCCAAAAGATTTTTGACTTTATTTTCCTTAAAAAATAAAATGTCGCCACTTACTCACCTTGTTGTCCCTTATCAGAAGAAGGAGAATGGATGGGTTAAAAGTCTAGTAGTTTCTGCATCCAAAAAAAGGAAGAAAAAAAAACTTTTTTTATATATAATGAAGAAAAACGAATGGAAGGCGAAGGAGTAAACAGACCAAAAGCAAGTGAATCACAAGATAGCCATGGGAACTCGACAATTTCGTTACCTTTTCATATTGCAAAGAGTACAAGTAGGTAAATAGTGGATGGGCTTTCCATTATAACACAATTATAGACGGTTTTGCATGCAAAATTCAGAAGAACAATGTGAAAGTGAAGAATTATGAATTCAATTCACAAGCAGCTTTAATAACAATAATAATTGAATGTCGTGAAGATTGCAGCTAATCAAGAAAGCACCTAGGAAATTAGGAGTCAAATCAAATAAAAGATAAAGCAGAAATCATAAAACGGGGAGAGGAGAAGATAATTCAAAGTTTTCAATTGAATCAAAAAGGAGAAAAAGAAGATGAATTCTGAGTTCTGACCATGCGTCCGAGTACAGAGTCAAACTCCAAAGTCCAAACCCTAGCAGTAGCAGAGTAGCTGGCAAGGTAATCAACAAAAATTGATTAGGCTTTTTCGGAAATGAGATTTTGAATTTGTAATGAATTAATTAATCATACGTTTCAAATTTTGTAGATGGGAACAAACCCCCTGCCGGCCTTTTGGAATAAAATTTTATATAATTAAATTATTTAAAATATTTAATATAATTATGTTAAAGTTTAAAATTTTGACTTTAAAAAAATTAATAAGAGATAATTTTTGTGAGACGAAAGAAATATATTGTTTACTTTTTTTCTTAATTTTTATCCATATCTGAGAGGAGAAATTAATTAATTTTTATTAAAAACTTTTTAAATCTTCAATATCCGCTATACAATCCATATTTGAAGTTCATGATTGATTCTTTTCACTAAGGTCGGGTTATGTGTCTTGGAGAGGCATGACCTCCAAATTTTGTTTTTAATTGTTTTTTAAATCTCTTTTAATTTTGAAATTAGATAAATTAAGTGTGGGTCACCTTAATTATTTTTCGAATTCAATTGTCTTTTAAGTTGTTTAGTTTTTTTATTAAATAGATAAATATTTTATTGTAAATGTCGAGATTTGAACTCATAAAAGATGAAGTAACATAAACATTTTTGGTTACTCGGTCAATTAGTATATCTCTAGATCTTTTAATTTTGAAAGTAGGTCAATTTGATTGTAGCCCGAATTTTTTTAGGTAAAATTACTTCTTAGGTCTCTTAGTTTTGAAACTAGCCAAATTAAATCTAAACTTATTATTTTTAGTTTTTAGTTTTTATTTGATGAAGAATGAATTGTTACTATGTGCCTCGTAAAAAATTATCATAAACCTAGTCAGAAAAAAAAATACATACGATAATAAGATATACAAAATCAACGAGATGACCTCGGCAAGCTACACGCAGTAAAGCAATAAAAAAGGCATTGAATTTAGACCGTGGCCATGTAAAAGGAGGCAAGGTGCCTTGGTGGTTCAGGTAACAAACGGACATCTAAATCCGGTGGTGTCCTGGCAAGCGAATCAGCCACCATATTCCATATTCGCAGGGACGGAGTTAAAATTTAAATTTGGAGGGTAAAACATAAATATTTGAAAGTGAAGGTAAATTTATAAACAAATTAATTTAAAAATATATATATATAGAAAGACAAAAGTAAAAAAATCTTGGGGTGGGGGCAATTACCTCTCTCCTCCTCCACATAGTTCTGTCCCTGTCTATTCAATCGATATGTTAAAATGTAACATTCAAACGACGCCTCTGTATCTTATCAATATGTATATGGATGCCAAGAGCTCCTTGTCGAAGGCCTCTACATGTTAGAACACTAATAACCTCCAAGTAATCTGACTCGATCGTTAACTAGCGAATTCCCATATCCCATGCACATTGATACCAACATACATTTTTCAAAGTTCTGCCTCCAACACCGAACAAACACCAATGAACTTTAGGAAGTCCATTACCCAGTGACCATTATGGTCGCAAATGACCCCTCCACAAGAAGCATTACCATTTGTTTCTCGCCACGCACCATCCGTAATTGCCTTATTTTAATTTTAAAATTGCACAAATTAGATCCTAACCACTATAAGAGAATATAAGCTATTAGTATTTGTAACTAATAGTTTGTTAAAATCGTTAAGCCCAGCCTGTTAGTCTGTTAGTCAAACCCAGACGATTAAAATTGGGCTATAAATAGTGTGTATTGTAGCAGTTAGGCCCAGATTCAATTTTACATTCAGCTTGTAATCCATTAATAAAGAATTTATCTTTCTCTTTTATTCTTTTCCCTTTTCCCTTTTCCCTTTTCTTGTTCATTGACGTTTCCTTCTTCGATCGTCTTCTCCGATTGCATGAAAAGCAATTCCGGTCATCAAAATTTAATATGGTATTAGAGCCACTGATCTGCCCGGTGTAACTATCGATTGATCCTTTTTGAAGTCTCCGATTTGTTCTTTACCTCTAGTTGCTGCAAGGTCGGTTCGAGTTTTATCTCTGGATAGCTTCAGGGCTTTTTCAGAGTCTTTCAGAAGTGCTTCGGTGAGATCTTTGTGGTTTAGATTTTGCTCATTGTTCTTTTTATCTGTTGATACTCTCTTCGTTTCTTGAGGTTAATTCGTGTTTTATATCTGATTGCTTCGCTGCTTGTTTATAGTCTCTTATGCTTTGATCTGTCATCTCTATTTGGTAAATCGTATTTTCTTTGTTGTATCCTGTGTTATCATGGGATCAACCGGTACTGACGTTCCTTATGAAACTGTGCATCCAATTGATACGGAGACCGTAAATGTTACCAATTTAGGATCTACAGAGACTGTGAATGTTACCAATTTAGGTTCTCAGATACCTAAAAATTCTCTTATTGCCACAATAAGAACTACTTTTAGCTCTAAGTTGTTCTCTATTAAGAAGATTAATGTAACCTTAGATGACCACATTATCTCATGTGGCACAAGAAGTTTTTTAAACCATTAAAACTCATCGGTTGCTTAAATTCATTAAGAGTAATGTTCAAATCCCCCCAAGTATGTGACTCAGGACAGTGTTGTTTGCATTAATCCTGATTTTGAAATTTTTGAGGAACAAGACGAGGCTTTGGCCACTTGGCTTCTTTCTACAGTAAGTGAATTTGTTTTGCCTCATCTTTACAGTAGTAAAACAACTTCTAAGCTGATGTCCTATATAAGATTGCTGCATCCTCAAAAGAAAAGTGATCTTAGTATGTCTGAACTTTTGATGAAAATTAAGTCTCTGTGTGACAATCTAGCTAATTCTGGGGAAAGAATTTCTGATCATGAGCATATAACTGCAATTTTGAATGGTCTGGCTCCTGAGTATGATTATGTTATTACTGTTATCACAGCTAGTCCCAACTCCTTTGATCTTATTTTTGTTAGCAAAATTCTCCTTGATACTGATGTTCGACAAGCTAATATGTTGAATAATATTAATGCTTCTGCTCATATTGCTATACAGCAACATCAACCTCTTCCTCCAGTGAGTCAGGCTCACAATTTAGATGTTGAACCTTCTTATAATACTCAGATTTCTGATCAGTCCACTGGCTATAGTGCTACCTCAAATTTTCAGAATGACAACACTGGTGTTAGTTATAATAATCGAGGTAGAGGTAAGGGTAAAAACTTTTACAATAGGCCTCAATGTCAGCTTTGTGGGAGGATGAGACATCTAATTGATAGGTGCTATTATATGTTTAACTTGAGCTACAAAAATAGTAGCGACACTTCAAGATCTTCCTCTAACACCAACAACAGAAACTTTTCTGATGTTCAGGCTAATGTTTCTACTTTTCCTACACCTACTACTCCTTATAATACAATTTATCTTGCTCCAATACTTTTTGCTTGATCTATAACTGGTTTCTCTTCACCTCCTGCACAAGGTCACATGATTCAAGCTTCTTTTCAGGTGCTACAGACATAACAAGCACCTTCCTATGTGTTGTAGCTACAATCACAACCTCAATTAGTTTATTCTACTTCAGTTCCTGCAGTAGCTGCATCTATGGTCCACAGTCCTCATTTGTATCCAGTAAATCAGACAGTTTAGACTCATTATTTTCTCGGTTCATTCATGTTGCTCCACACATGGTTTCTCAATCAGTTTCTCCTCAAGTGAGTCCACAAGTTTACCTTATAACCTCTGATATCTCAGATGATAATGCATGGTATCCAGATTCTGGTGCTACTCACCACCTTACCAATGATGTTGCCAATTTACAACCTGGTTCAATCTATCCAGGGCTAGGTAATGTAACAGTAGGAAATTGAAGTTGTTTACCTGTTAAATCTTTTGGTCAGTCCAGTCTTCTTTCTGCTTCTAAAACCTTTCTTTTACATAATTTGTTGTTTGTTCCCAAGATTATTAAAAACTTACTATCCGTCTCAAAGTTTGTAGGATAACACGATATGTATAGAGTTGTATGTAATGTAAAAGTCTTGTAAGTTATGTAAAAGATCAAGAGTTATCTATTAGTAGGATAAGGATTAAGAGTTATCTAAGAAGTCTTCTATTGTAAGGAGTCCTAGTTAGAGTTAAATCCTCAAGGACTCTATAAAAGAGTTCTATGTTGTAACCTATTATTCATTCGAAAAGAAACAGAAACTTTCTCTTCTGTTTTCACAAACTTTCTCTTCTGTTTTTACTACTTTCTACAAAGTTCACTCATAATAACCAAGTAAGCCTTGAGTTGTATCCTAAATACTGTCAAGTCAGAGACTTGAGTTCTAAACAGGTGCTGATGAAGGGTTACGAGACTAATGGTTTATATAGATTTGCTGCTCAGCCAATCAAGTCTGCTCTGTTTGATCAGTCAAATAAATCTGTTATTACATTTGGTTGCAGTGCAGCTGTTGATAATATAATTTCTCATTTTAATTCCCATTGTCAGATTGTTGTAGCAAATAATATGCCTCTTGAAATATGGCATAATAAGGTAGGACATCCATCTACAAAAGTGTTGCTTAAGGCCTTATCTCATTGTAGCATTCAACTTGTTGGTAATAAAATTCATTCTCATGTTTCTTTGTGCAATGTTTGTTAATTGGGAAAGTCACATAAGTTGTCTTTTTCTTATTCATGCACAGAATATTTTTTTCTCTAGAATTAATAGTTGCTGATGTGTGGAGGACCAACTCTCATTTGTTCAATTGGTTTTAAATATTATGTGGCATTTACTAACGCTTACTCAAGATACACTTAGGTGCATTTTTTTGAAGCTTAAATCTCAGGTTAAGGAAGCATGTGTTCAGTTTCACAATCAAGCTGAAAGGCAGCTTGGAGTTAAAATGAAAGTCTTACAAACAGATAAAAAGGAGAATTTGAGGCACTTTAATCTTATCTCGAGACTCAAGGCATCATACACCGTCTGTTATGCTCACACACATCTGAGCAGAATGGGCTGGTAGAGAGGAAAAGCATAGGCAAGTTGTTGAGACAGGTCTGACTTTGCTTGTTCAAGCATCCATGCCTTTAAGGTACTAGAATGATGCTTTTTCCAGTGTAATTTTCCTTATCAACAGGCTGCTATCAACAGCATTAACAGGTATGTCTCCTTACGAGAAATTATTTAAAAAGAAGCCTAATTATAGTTTGTTTAGGATCTTTAGATGTATGTGCTATCCTCTGTTGCGTCCATACAATAAACATAAATTGTAGTTTCGGTCTTCTGCTTGCGTCTTTCTTGGATATTCACCAGTATAAAAAGGATATAGATGTCAGGATATTAATGGCAGAGTCTTTATCTTTAGGCATGTAAAATTTAATGAAAGTTGTTTTCTATTTGCTAAGAATAAGTCTTCCTCTGTTGAGTCGGGTCATCTTATCTTTGTTTCTGAGTTTTCAAACTTTCATAATCCTACTGAGTCAAAAGACAATTATTCTAGATCTATTGTGGTTATTCCTCCTGCTCTAAATAAGTCTATTTTTTTAGTGTTTATTTCTGATACTACTCTCACTTCACCACTCTCTACTACTCATGCTATTTTTACATCCACATCTCCACTTCAAAATCTATTACCATCTTCTATTGCTCATGCTAATCCCACTTCCACATCTCCACTACAATATCCATCATCATCTCTTACTACTCATGCTATTTCCACATCCACATCTCTACTTCAAAATCCATCACCATCTTTCACTACTCATGCTACTTTTACATCTCCACTGCAATATTCATCATCATCTCACACTACTCATGCTATTTCCACATTCACATCTCCACTTCAAAATTCATCACCATCTTTCACTACTCATGCTACTTCTACTTCCACATTTCAACTGCAGTATCCATCATCATCTCACACTACTCATGCTATTTGCACATCCACAACTCTATTTTAAAATTTATCACCATCTTCCACTACTCATGCTATTTTCATTTTTACATCTTCACTTCAAAATCTATCACCATCTTCCACAACTCATGCTATTTCCACCTCCACGTTTCCATTACAAAATTTATCACCATCTTTCACCACTCATGCTATTTTTATAAATCCATCAACCTCAATTAGTGTTCAAATGCTCATCCAATGATAATTAGAGAATATTTTCAAGCCCAAGGCATATCTTCTTGAAAGAGAAAACTCAAAACCATCCACTGTGTTTGAAGCATTTCAACAACTAGAGTGGAAAGATGCAGTAGTTGTTGAATATGATGCTCTTATGAGAAATGGTACGTGGGATTTGTATCCCTTGCCTCACTCTAGAAAACCAGAAGGGTGTAAGTCTAGTGGATTAACTCTAAATCAAAAAAGATATATTTCTGAATTACTGGAAAAAGCAAACATTCATAATTGTAATTCAGCTCCTACACCCATGATAGTTTCTCCCAGATTGCATATAAATGATGGAGAAATCTTTGCTGACATTAATCTCTATCGTAGTATTGTTGGTGGGTTACAATATGTTTGCTTGACACGTCCTGACATAGCCTTTGCTGTTAATAAAGTTAGTCAGTACATGAATGGTCCTCGTGATAATCATTGGAAGATAGTTACGATGATACTTCAGTATCTTAAAGGAACATTTAATTATGGGTTATATTACAAATCTACTGGTGTTTTTGATTTGGTGTGCTATTCTGATGCATATTGGGCTGCTTCAGTTGAAGACATGTGATCTACAACTGGATATTGTATATATCTTGGGGGCAATCCCATAGCTTGGTGTTCAAAGAAACAGAGTGTGATTTCTAGATCTACTTCTGAAGCTGAGTATAGAAGCTTGGCAAACTCGGTTTCTGAATTAATGTCGCTTGAACATCTCCTCAAAGAAATTGGTGTTATTTTTCATCGAACACCAATAGTATGGTGTGACAATACATTTACTGTGTCAGTGACAGCAAATTCTACTCTTCAAGCTTGTGTCAAGCATGTTGAAATTGACATACACTTTGTTCGTGAAAGAGTCATTACTGAACAGTTGATTGTAAATTTTGTTCCATCCACTAAATAAGTGACAAACATTCTTACAAAGCCTCTTCTTCCAGCTTCGTTTGATAGAATGCGTACGCAACTTGGTGTTGTAAATTGCATGATAAACAATTTCGATCATCGGAATCTAATAACCACTCTATTTTTAAATTTAAATCGATGATTTAACAATTAGATTCTTACCACCATTTTATTCCTTACTATATTTGCTCCCTTGAAATTTTATCCTCACTCTATCCCTGTTTCATGTATGTTCAAAGTTTGAAACTAAATTATTTTCCGACAAGTTGTTAAAGTTTTATATCTGAAATAATTTTATGTTACAGTTGCGTTTTGGCAAATGAAAAATCTTTTATGTACAACCTAGAACAGAACTTTGAAAGGTAGTGGAGGAATTTTATGCAAATATTGAGCCTTATGAAGACTGAGTTCTTTTCAAGGAGAGTTTGTTCCTTTTGATTCAATATATTCTATTCCTAAATTGCATTATGATGAAGTTGGTGTTATTAGCCTAGTTAACCCTGATTTGAATGAGATTGTCATAATTTTCTTATATATGGTTGGGTAATTTTTAAAATGTTTTAAATAGAACTCAAACTCTTTTATTAAATTATGTTAATAAAAACAGAGGCGAAACTAAGATGAAACTATAAGAGGCGGAACTAGAATGAAACTATAACAAGGGCGAAACTATGATGAAATTATAGCATGGGATAAAATGCTTATCTTTGAAAGTAACAAAATTCAAAAAGATAATTAAATCATAAAAAATAAAGGGCTGAGATTTAATTTTACTAATTTCAAAATTGACATGTCCTAAAAATAATTAAACTAAAAAAATTAAGGACAATATTTAATTCCATTAACTTAAAAACGAACAAGATTTTAAAATAATTAAACCAAAAAATATTAAAACAGACAATGACAATTTTATTAATTTCAAAATTTTCACTTAAAATATAATTAACTCTAAAATTTAATGGGGTCATGTCCCCTAGACCCTCGTGATATTCCACCCATGAATAGTAATAGGTCTTAAAGTTAAAGTACATGTACTCCCCCATTTATGTCCATAGAATGAGGTAGGATCTATATGTAAAAATTTAAGTTTTACACATTTTTTTATAGTAGGATAAGAATAAATAGATGATTGAGATTAACACATCATTCATTTAATCTCATCCAACGATTTAAACTAAATTTAAAACTAAATGATCAGGGCTGGCCCTGGGCTTTTGGTGGCCCAAGACTAATCTAAAAAGTGGGTCATAAATCAGATATTTAAATTGTGGTTGCGGTCGTATTTACAGTAGTGTTACGTTTATCGTAATTGATACAAATGTTATTTCAATCACTGCAATTATCGCGGTTGTGAAATTCTTTATTAACATACGCTATCGTGGACATATCAGTTGCAGGTATCGCGGTTTCATATGGTACCGCTACCACCATATAACGATCGTTGTTGCGGTTGCATACCACTATTTAAATCTCTAATAGCAAGTAATGAAAAATAAATAAAATTTAAGAGTAGGTCCATAATAACAAGTATTGAAAAATTGAGCCCCCAATAATAAATATTGAAAAAATTAAACTTTAAAAGTATGCCCATAATAACAAATATTGGAAAAAAATCGAGCCTCTAATAACAAGTATTAAAAAAATTTAAGAGTAGATTCCTAATAATAAATATTAGAAAAAAATTAACCTCAGTTAACGAGGATTAAAAAAATAGGGCTTCTAATAACAAATAGGGTAAACTACATAAAAGGTCCCCCGACTATGACCC
Organism: Hibiscus mutabilis; assembly: GCA_019671005.1. Taxonomy (NCBI): domain Eukaryota; kingdom Viridiplantae; phylum Streptophyta; class Magnoliopsida; order Malvales; family Malvaceae; genus Hibiscus; species Hibiscus mutabilis. Next base: position 32,188,560 of record CM033754.1, read on the forward strand.
AATTCTTTGTTGAGTCCCCTGACCAAATAGGTCCCCCGACTAATCGCGACTAACAAATCGGTCCAATTCTGTTAAAAAATAAACGGCTGATGATGGGCAGATAAAAAAATTTGTATAATAACATATTTAACCTTCAACCTTTACATTTTATTTTAATTTGGTCCTAAATTTAAAATTTTAGGTCTCAACATTTAAGTATTACAACATTTTAGTCTCTTAAATCCTAAACTTTATCTTCTTCCTTTCTAAAAAAAACAAACCTCCATTGTTGTTAACACTAGCCATCTGCAACTCCATTTGTATGAACAGTAAAAACAGTTAGAGAATCAAAACCTCCATTGCTGTTAACGATAATTAATCTCTTTAAAAGACTCAAACAATAACTAATATCATACCGTTTTCAACTAAAGCTTTTCTTTTTCTTTTATTTCACTCTCTTTTGCAAAATTTAGTAAATTCGTGACGATTTTGCAAAGCTGAATAAAAAGAAAGGTTATTCTACATATTAGTAAATCATGACAGTAGCTATTTAGGACCAAAATAAAATAAAATGTAAAGGTTGAGGGTTAAATATGTTATTCTACAGATTTTATTAACTGTCACATCATCGGCCGTTTATTTTTTTAATGAAATTGGACCTATTTGTTCGTCGTGATTAGTCAGGGGACCTATCTGTAACTTCTCATAGTCAAGTGACTCAGCAAAGAATTGGGTCATAGTCGGGGGACCATTTATGTAGTTTACCCTAACAAATACTAGAAGAAGAAAATTAGACCCTTAACAACAAATATAATTCAAAATGATTTACAACATATAACTTCCTTAAGCGATGGGTTTTGGGCGGACGCCTTTATTGCCCTGAACTAGGCCGAGCCTGTAAATGATTTTTACATGGCATAAATAGATGACATAATGCCAAAAAAAAAACCTAACGTTTGGCAGAATAGTTGTTTTGGCCCCATATTCTTTTTTTAAAGCAATTTAGTCCTCAACATTTCATTTTGGGTCAAAATGACCCCTCCATGAATGAAAATTGTTAGTCAACTGACGATAAAAAACTTAAAATGACTTGATAGAATGACATGTCATAATAAAAAATATTTTATACAATTTTATAAAATCATTTTTTGACTGGCATGTCATTTTGTAAAGTCATCATATTTGCATGTATGACACTGCTATCGCATCGTGCACTACAATGTAGGTTTGTCATGTCATTTATCGTTAGTTGACTAATAATTTTCATCCAAGATGGTCATTTTAACCCAAAATGAAATGTTGAGGATTAAATTGCTTAAAAAAATAGAGGTCAAAATGACTATTCTGACAAACTTTAGAGGCATTTATTTAAATAGATTACAACTCCTATAGGTATGTGCGTGTGAACGTCTGGCCTATTAAAATGAGAAATCAAACCCCAACATCCCATAATCTTGTGTGTGACTCGAAGGAAGATGGAGAGAGAAGAGAAAAGGTCGTTTCTAACGTCAGCTTTGATTCAGATACCGCCAGAAAACGATGATCAACCCCAGCAGTGCCGGTGAGCAGCAGCAGGGGAAATACAATATTGGAGGAAGTGAAGAAACAAGTATGGCTAGCAGGTCCTCTCATAGGGGTCAGCCTCTTCCAGTACTGTATACAGATGATATCGGTGATGCTGGTCGGACATCTCGGCGAGCTTCCTCTCTCCGCCGCATCAATGGCTACTTCCTTCTCCACTGTTACCGGTTTCAGCTTGCTGGTAACCTCACTCACTATATATATATACTTTTTGGTTAATTTTTTAGGTTTTAGATAACCTTTTTCTTCAATTCTGCAACACGAGTTCGTCTTCTCCATGGTTATTATTAAGTTATTATATTTATGATCGCATCTTGAAGATGGTTTCTCAAATTTCGACTGGTTTATAAAAATGTTTTACAAATATTAGACAAATGGACTGCTAGAACACAATTTTAAAGTATCTCCAAATCACTAATCACTTATGTACAACAACCATAACCATGGGGAAGACGAACTCATGTTGCAGAATTGAAGGGAAAGATCGTCTTAGTTCATGATGTTGACTTTTTGATCCATGATTTGGTTTTTGTCAGTATTACATTAAAAATATAATTAAAATATTTATAAAATAATATCATAATACATATTATTAAGAAATCATAATTTTGTGTAAATATAATAATTTTTTAGGTAAACATATTTACTAAATCAAATGTCAAGTGGCTCTATTTATATATTTATATTATATTATACAACAATTCATTTGTTGATAAGAGTGGGCAATCAATCGAGTCAGAAAATTTAGAGTTAGTCGAGTTGATGAGCCATATTTTGTAATTTAATTTTTATTTAAAATTCTTTTCAATCGAGTTGTTCGAGTTTTTGTTTAAATTTAATTGTAAACATATATAATATTAGGTTCACAAGCGAGATCAAGTTTCCTACTTTATATAGGTTCATGCTAGACTTGTAAACTTTGCTGACTACCAAAAACAATTCCATGTCCTACAGTACCCTTCAAATACCTGAAAATCCACTTGACAGCTTCCCAATGTCGTCTACCTGGTTTAGACATGTATTTACAGACTTGACTAACAACATGAGTTAAATCAGGGCGAGTACATACCATTGCATACATCAGGCAGCCTACAGTACTAGCATATGAAACCTTTGTCATCTCTTCAATTTCCTTATCCGTCTTCGGGCACTGTTCTGAAGAAATCTTAAAATGATTTGCCAATGGAGTGCTCACGGGCGTTGCATTGCTCATCCCAAACCTGGCTAACACTTTCTCAACATAGCCTTGCTGAGATAACCACAGTTTCCTTGAGCCTCTATCTCTGTGAATCTCCATTCCAAGAATTTTCTTTGCAACTCCTAAGTCTTTCATGTCAAATTCCTGGCTCAATAAAGCTTTCAAACCAACAACATCATGCATATTCTTCGCAGCAATCAACATATCATCAACATACAGTAGCAGGAAAATAAAAGAACCATCATCAAGGTTTTTAACATAAACACAACAATCATACTCACATCGCTTGTAGCCAATCTGAATCATGTAGGAGTCGAATCGTTTGTACCATTGTCTTGGAGACTGTTTCAACCCATACAAAGATTTCTTTAACCTGCAAACCAGATGCTCATATCCTAATTGAAAGAACCCTTCTGGTTGCTGCATATAAATCTGCTCCTCTAGATCACCATGCAAAAAAGCAGTTTTAACATCCATCTGCTCTAAATGCAAATCCAACTAGCTACTAATTCAAGTATGCCTAACCACAGGAGAAAATATTTCATCATAATCAACTCTCTTCTGCTGTGAAAAAACTTTTGCTACCAATTGAGCCTTGAACTTTTCCCCCTCCTTTTTTGATACTCCCGGTTTCCTTTTATACACTCATTTGCAACCAATAGCCTTATTTCCCTCAGGAAGTCGAACTAGCTCCCATATATGATTTTTCTGCAAAGACTCCATCTCCTCAACCATTGCAGCCATCCACTTCCCTTTCTCCGGACTAGTAATAGCTCATTGAAAAGTAGTTGGATTATCAATGCTAATGTGAAGTGCAAAAGACACCATGTCTTCAAAACCCAGTATGTATGGAGCCTTTATATTGGTGCGTCTCTCTCTATCTCTGGCTAGATTATAATCCTGCAAATCAACTGTATTAGAACCACCAGATGTTGAATTGGAACTTTCACCTTTCTCAGCTACTCCTGGACACTGTTCTAAATCCACCAGCACCTTGTCTTGGTTCTGCTGCAACATGAACTGCTCATCAAAAATTACATCTCTACATCACTATTTTCTTTGCAATCAGATCCCAAAACTTGTACCCTTTGACACCTTTCTTGTAGCCTAGAAAAATGCACTTCCTCGACTTTGCATCAAGTTTTGATCTTTCGTCACCAGGTACATGCACATAAGTAGGACAACCAAAAATCCGTAAGTGATCAAAATCAACTACATTACCTGTCCATACCTCTTCTGCAACTTTGCCACCTAAAGATGCCCGTGGTGACCTGTTAATGAGGTAGCATGCCATACTCACAGCCTCTACCCATAAGCTTTTAGGAAGTTCTGCATTCAGTCTCAAGCACCGAGCCCTCTTAGTTAATAACTTGTTCATCCTTTCAGCAACACCATTTTGTTGTGGTGTCTTGCGCACTAAAAAATGTCTCTGAATTCCATGCTCTTCGCAGAATTTTTGAAACTGTGAATCTGTGTACTCTGTGCCATTATCAGACCTTAAATACTTGATCTTTCTACCAGTTTGGTTCTCCACCTCAGCTTTCCACATCTTGAACTTGGCAAATACTTCAGATTTCTGTTTCAAGAAATACACCCAAAATTTTCTAGAAAAATCGTCAATAAAAGTAACATAATACATAGATCCACCAAATGATGATTCCCTGGTAGGCCCCCATACATCAGAATGCACATAATCAAGAATCCCTTCAGTTTTGTGCTTTCCAGTCGTGAAACTAACTTTAGTCTGTTTACCAAGAACGCAAAACTTACAAAAATCGAGCTTGCAGCTTTTAACACCATGCAAAAAATTTCTTTTATGCAATTCAGCCATTCCACGTTCACTAAGACGACCAAGACGCATGTGCCACAATTTTGTATTATCATCATATGACTCAACAGAATGAGCTCCACCTACAACTGTACTCCCTAACAGTTTATAGATATTCCCTGCAGTTATCTTTCCTTTCATCACAGTCAATGCACCTTTAACAATTCTAATGGTTTCCATATCCTCATCTGCTTTAGGAATAAAACCATTCTTATGCAAAGTGCCCAAGGAAATTAGATTCTTTTTCAAATCTGGTATATGCCTAACATCACATAATGTTCTAACAGTGCCATCATACATCTTAATTCTGACTTCGCCAATACCAACAATATTGCAACATTTATCATCACCTAAATAGACTAAACCAGAATTAACAGACACATAAGTAGAAAACCACTCCATGTTAGGCGTTATATGATAAGAGCATCCTGAATCAAGAATCCATGCATCCGTGAACTGAGTTGTTGAAATAGAAAGCATATCACCATCACAGCAATCTGAGCTGTCATTCTGCACCACATTCACAGTTTTGGATGATGCATCATGTTTATCATCTGTCTGCCTTTTTAACTTTGGACAGTCTCGCTTCATATGTCCTGGTTCCTTGTACTTGTAGCAATTAATCGTCTTTTTGCCTCTAGACTTTGATCTAGAATTTCGTTTTCCAGAACCCTTTTTATCTGACTTCCTTCCACGGTCTTGATTACCCTTAATATATAAACTATCAGCATGAGAGCTTTCCCCTGCATTCTGCTTCAACTAGTTGTGAGCCAACAAAGTTGCAGTAATCTCTTCAGTTTTGATTGTTTCTTTCCCATATGTAAGAGTAGTCACCATGTGTTCATAAGAGGAAGGCAATGAACACAACAGAATCATTGCTCTGTCTTCATCCCCAATCTTCACATCAAGTTGAGCCAAATCTGTGATTATTTGATTGAAGACATTCACGTGTTGCGCCAAATCATGACCTTCCTGCATCTTCAGCCCATACTTCAGATACAGTTTATTGACTTTCCAATTTCTTCCATATTTCTTCTGGAGTCGACAGATCTATTACGTTATATATAATCTCATCTGCCAAACATAACCGTATGGTTCCAGTCGCTCGCTCCTGTATTTCTTCCCAATCTTCATCCTCCATCGATGCTGGTTTTGCAGATCGTAAAGCCTTTAAAATCTTTTGTTGCGCTAGCAGATCCTTTACCCTCGTCTGCCACAATCTGAAGTTACCCTCACCATTAAATTTTGCCACTTCGAATTTTGCAACTGACATTGCCATCTCAAACCTGGCTACTGATTGTCATCCCAATGATGATATGCTCTGGAACCACAACTTTTCTTCATGTTCTTGTCTGTTGGGTCTTGGTTTTCAAATCTGGCCTTGGGTTTAGAGGAGCTGCAGTGGCGAACTCGATCTCGAACTGGGTTAATGTCTTGTTGTTGGTGTTTTATGTCAAATTCTCTCCTTTGTGTGCTAATACTTGGGAAGGATTTTCAAAGGAGGCCTTTCAGAACATTTCCACTTTTCTTCGGCTTGCTGTTCCTCTGCTATTATGGTCTGGTACACAAGTGTTTTTATGTTTCGAATTCCAAATCTATGCATGAATTAATAGAAAAGAAAGCATGTTTTCAGAATGTTTTAATTTTGTTGGCCATGATTCTGAACTGCTTAGAGATGTGGTCGTTTGAAATGATGGTTCTGCTCTCAGGTTTTCTTCCCAATCCGAAGTTACAAACTTCAGTACTCTCTATTTGGTTAGTTCCGAACATCAAATAGCTATTTTCACCCAAAAAATGTTGGAACATTTTAAACAATTAGTGTGTTTCCATTTCCAGCCATAACACTTCTTACACGGTTTGGATGATACCATTTGGCCTCAGTGGTGCAGTAAGGTAAGGCATGCTGAATTGCAGATAACAACAACAACGACAACATTTCTCCTTGTTTTTCTAACGTTGTCTTCTGATCGAAAACAAAAATGTTAGGGGTACTAAATGTAACTTCCGATGTTCGCTTATCTTTTCTTAATGATTTCGTTGATTTGTACAGCACTCGAGTCTCGAACGAACTAGGAGCACGGAATCCGGAAGCAGCATGTTTAACTGTAAATGTTGTTGTGGTGGTGGCCGTCACCGTAGGCCTTTTGGTGGGAACGGTGCTGATATTGATCCGAAACATTTGGGGATATGCTTATAGCAATGAAGTAGAAGTGGTTGAATATGTAGCAGCTATGATGCCATTGGTAACCGCTTCCAATTTTTTAGATTCCCTCCAATGTGTTCTCTCAGGTTTTCCTCAACTTTTCCATAACTAGTCTGTATGAACTATACAAAAATAGTTTCGAACTGACACTTAATCCGGTCGGTCCTTAGAATCACCATGGAAGACATGATATTTTAGGCAATGCAAGAGGATGTGGATGGCAGAACATTGGGGCATATATCAATCTGGGATCTTATTACATAGTTGGGATTCCATTTGCTGTTTTGTTGGGATTTGTACTCAATGTTGGTGGTGGTGGGAAGGTAAAGCTCATGTCTGGTTTTCTTACATTTATTTGGGTAATTTCAAGCAAGCTTTGATCTTGTTATAATGTGTATATACATGGTGATTAGGGGCTATGGCTGGGACTGACGTCTGCACTTGCTGTTCAGGTAATCTGTCTTGGTATTGTTACCATTCGGACAAACTGGGAGCAAGAGGTAAGTTATAATTTAGGCATGTCCTATGATTTTTTTTTGTTGCCTCCTGGTTTTCCATAGCTTTGCCTTGACTAATCCGGACTGACCTGCATCTCATACCTAGCTTTGGTGGGTGAATCTCCTAGCGAAAGTTTTCTGCATACACAAGACTTCGAACTCCGAACCTGGCATGTCTTATGATTTTCTTACATATATTCATTCTTACACATTGGTTTTGTTAGGCAAAGAAAGCTGCAAAGAGTAGATGATTATGCAATTGCGGCGGAAGTTATGTCATGAAGTTGTAGAATGGATTTCACGAAGTTATGCCATTTAGTTTCACTACTAATGTTGCAACTCCATATTAGTACATATATAATATATTATTTTCGTGATACAGTGCTATTTCAATAAATAATTTTAAATTTATACAAAATATATTTCTTTAAAAAATAATTATATGTAGAAGTAGAAGTGACTTTTTATAATTATTATATTTTACAATAAGTCGTGCAAATTTAAAAAAAATTATGACCGCAATATATGTAAAAACAACAATAGCATTTGTTATATTCGTAACCACGATAAACGCAACGTGGCCACAACAGCAATTTAAATTAATGTCATTGACAACTTACAACTTCAAACAGAATGAGAACAGAGATAGAGGCTCCTACAAAATAACGTGTACCAAATGATGAGTTCTGTAGAGGACTAGTATCTTGCATGCCCATCTTGTATTATAACCCTAATTTAATCTTTCTTGCAAAAGAAGAAACATAAAAAATTCATAAAAATAGCAGTGTATAGCATTCATAGTTCTTACCTGAAGTCATCTAACCGAAGGACCCTACAAATCCGATTTGGCGAAAACGAGACACCGTTATCGTCCTCGGCCAATCTAGCCTGTCCAAAACTGGCCGAGCAGGGCTCGTAACGACGGTTTCCTAGCAGAATTTTATGAGGCTCGGAATGTTAACGTTAAAGGATGTATGGTCAAAAGAAGTCGGCTTTTCTGAACCCGATTCTTTAGCAAGAAAGTGTTGGGAAATTGGTGTAAAAATGTAGGCAGAGCGGGGGGGGCAATTTCAATTTATCCATTCAATATATTTATTTTATTATTAAGTAAAGAGATATTATATTTAATGATAAATATTAAAATTCGAACTCATATAATATAAACAAAATAAATATCCTCGATCATTAAGTCAATTAGTATATTTCATGTTTCATTAATATAAAAGAATACTCAATATTATTACACAAAAATGTCATAAACAACCCGATTTTAAACATCAACTAATATTGTCTAAATAAAATTCTATAATATTGTCTAACAGAATAAGACGTTAGGTCCCTTAAGCAATATTATGATTAGTTGATTTAGATTAGTATGTCAATAGATCGAATATTCGACTCATTGGCCGACCAATACATAATGAGTTTTGCAGATGTCCACTATCAGAGCGACCATTTAAACCTAATTTTTTCCATTCACAATGTTAAGATTCAAACCCAATGACGGAGTTTCCTGAGGACCCAAGGAGGCCTAGCCCCTAGCACCAATTTTAAATATTTAATAAGTTTGGTCTAATTACAATTCGGCCCTTGTAAAAAATAAATATGTAAATATTTAATCAAACAGAGGATAAATTAAAGAAAGATCGGTACGTGCCCTCATTTTTTTTGGTCTAATAATAATTTAGGACCCTATAAATTTAAATATTATACAAATTAGGCATTTCCCTCTGAAGTTTTAGTTTAAATACATAATAAGCTATTCTATTTTTAAAATCCAATATTTTGGCCTCTCTTAATGTTTCATCCTGGCTCTGTCTATGTTCGAACCCTTAACCTTCTCTCTAAACCAAGTGGTTGTTGGTGTCATATACCCTCTTCTAATTAATTACCGTTTAGTAGGATGCATGGATTCAAATAGCGGTTCGCTACTGCAATAGCAGCCGCTATATAGCGATAATGACACCGTCTAAAATTGTTATTACGAAAAATAAAGATTCACAATAACTACAATAATATTTGTTATATCCGCAACCACAATAAAATACCGCGATCGAAAATACAGCTATAACATCAATTTAAATCCCTAGCAGGAAGTATGTGAAGAACAACAACCAAAGTTATAAAAGGACATGTTGGTATATGCAAGGGATGCCAAATCACCCGCTGCCACACCACTTTAGGGTATCCAGCCCTTAAGTCTTCCCAAATCAAAGATGTAGTCATCTTCCCAGGCATAGAGCTACCATCTTTCTCCAACTCCAACTAAGATTACTTCGAAGCTGAACCTGCAAAAAAAAATCCTTCAACTATATACTCTTTAAGCTAAACTACTCTTATACTTTGCTTGGAAAGGTGAAAAGAAAATTAAAAGGATAAAAAATATATTTTTTTTATTGTGTTGGTAGGGAGGATGAAAAATTAAACAGAAAATAAAATTCTTTCCTTTTCCTTGCTTGGTACAATGGAAAATGGGATGAAAGAAAATTTTATTTATCATTATATATTTTTTATTGATAATTTTTATTGTGATATTATTTAATTGTAATTTTTATTAGGATATTTTTATTTAAAAATTTTATTATTTATAAAAAAAATAAAAAAATAATTGAAACAATTTTTCATAAAAATAATAACTTAAAAGATTATAAAATATTCATTGCATATTAAGTAAAATAGTTTATTGGAATAAATTTAAAAGAATAAATAAATAAATAAAAACGTGTTTCATATATTATTTTAATTATTTAATTAAATAAAAAAATTATCAATGTAAAAATTTTTAAAAAATAACGTTTAACAAAACGTTAAAAATTATATATATATATACACACTTTTTTTGTTTACCATTGGTTTCCGATTCACTGTTGACTAATTTAGATCGGGGTTTATAGAGGTTTATCATAAGGGCGATCATTTAAACACATTTTTCTTCATTCACAATACTAAAATTCGAACTCTTAACCTTACTCAAGAAATCTCGTGTCTCATCCCACTAAATCAACCGGTCGTTGGTAACATACACACATGATTAGGACAACCATTGCCCAGACATATTAAAAAAATCTAAATTATCGAACATCATTTTATTCCTAATTAACATTAGTTAAGTTTGGACTTGAACGGTTTATATCTTTCTTTATTAAAAAAATATTAAGAAGGTATGGTTTGAATTCAAACATAAAAATTAAGTGTCAAGTGTTTTTTAATTTTAATTCAGCTTCTAATTTTAGAAATAAAACTATAGTTTTTTACATACGGGAAACTAGCGAAAAGGACCAACTCCGCTGGGGATCGAACCCAGAATCTCTGGTTCCGTAGACCAGCGCCTTATCCATTGGGCCATGGAGTCATCTGTTGACATTTAAAATAATAAATATTTATCATAATTATTATAATCATTACTCTCGGTGAAATAACAGTTAACCGACGCAGTGTTCGTAAAAGTGTCAACTGACCAATCAGGGACAGAGCGGTAAATCCACGGCACTCCCATATGCCTATTGCCTACGACCATTTTTTTCTTTAAATACTGAACGTCTTCCTCAACAAAACAGAGAAAATCTGAAAACTGGAAAAGAAAAAAAAAATGGCGAGAACTTCGATCACGGTGATAAACCTGCTGTGTTTGCTGGTGTTCTGCCGGGCAAACGAATCGCCGCAGTACGAGGTGGTACACGTAGAATCCGATTTCGAAATCAGACACTATCGAGACGCCACGTGGATGTCCGCCGTCGTCAACGACCTTTCCTTCCAAAAAGCCACCTTATTTGGGTTTCACAGGTGCCCAATCCTCCTCTAAATTTGACAATATCTTTTTGTTACTATCGATAATCGATTCCCTGCCGATTAATTTTGTTTTTTTGTTCCATTAATTTCTGGGTGGGGTAGATTATTCCAGTTTATACAAGGCGCTAATCTGAATTACTCACGGGTCGCCATGACATCGCCAGTGGTGACAAGCCTAGTCCCAGGAGCTGGGCCGCTACACTCATCGGCTTACGTTGTCCGATTTTACTTGCCGGCCAAGTTCCAGGACAGTCCACCGACGCCACTTCCGCAGCTGAACTTGCGACCTTACACATGGGATTCTCACTATGTTGCTGTGAGGAAGTTTTCAGGATTTGCGACGGATGATACGGTGGTTAAAGAGGCTGAGAATCTGGCTACTAGTTTGAGCTTGTCTCCATGGGCAAACTCTACTACTACTACAGACTACACTTACTCTATTGCTCAATATGACCCGCCCTTCCGTTTCTTTAGCAGACTCAATGAAGTATGGGTGGATGTTGACGCTTCCATTTTTGCTGGAAAAACAAGCTTTTGAAAGATTATCAGCAAGGTTGGGTTACTTCCCTTGGCTTCTTGTGTGTGAATCTGGAATTATATTCGAAAACTTAATCGTATTGTATTCTTGTTTATGTAACTATGTATGCTAAAACTTTGTATACCATTAATGTAATCTAAGCACTATTGTGTGTTTAAAGAATGCAGTGTAAGCATTTATAGAATCCAAACCTATTTTAACAAAATGCCAGATTCTTTTGCAACTTCTATAGTAGTTTCTTTTAAGAATTTTTCGAGCTAACAAATGAATGATAGGATGAGTTTTGGTTGTACAATCAGACTAACTACACCGATATCAATTTGGTCGGCGTCTTACATGAACATAGTAAGATGGCAAAGATACCCCGACATCGGAAACCTTCTTGCCCAGCATCGGCAGCTTGATTTGGCTGCAGTATGCGACAAGGAAAAGGGTGAGCAGTAGAACTAAAAGGAAAACAGTGGATGAGAATATCTTCGAGTTTTTTATAGTGGGAATGCTGGCAAGAGCTTCATTAGCATTTAGCTGATGAACTAGTGCAGCGCCTAATGTCCACGAAAGGTCGCCTGGGCCAAACACTATTTCTGCATTGCCAAGGCATAAAGCATCTTCGATAACTGATGCCACATAAGACACCCGAAAACAATAGTATCCGGCATACTTTTGTCTTTGGAAATCGATGTTCCACTCGATCGATGATGATGATGAACATAACTGCTCACCCTTCTCCCAAATCTCTGTCACACTGGCTCTTGTACTCAAGTTTAACATGTCGTAAACAACAAAAAACCCAGATAAAGCATGAAAACGTCCACTGTGATGGGCAACAGGTATCAAATTTAGCACATTGCTACCTGCAAAAAATTTAAAGATTGTAAATTTGTAATAGGCATATATAGCCCGACCAAAGAGTAGGGCAAATATTTAAATCAACTGAGAAAGGGAAATGCTTATCGAGATCTATTACGTGCAAACAGAACCAAGGAAAACATCTAATAAGCCAGTTATAATAACCAATAAGCAATGCTTGCACTAGCTATATCGTTGGAAACTATTAATTGTGACCATGATTATGATCATATTTAAATCAACTGTTTTCGGAACAGAGCAATAGACATGTTATATCTGCTGCTATCAATTATCAAGATTTAGAAGTGGGAGAGTGCATATTTTCTATTTGCATCCGTAAGAAATCAATAACCTTCTCTACGACACACAAGGAAACGGGTTAATGACAATTGCACAAAACGATTAACACATGTTCTTCCGAAAACTCCAAAGCATTGTCTAACTAATAACCACCAACTATTTCCAAATAACAAGTTCACTTTCATAAGACGAACATGAATTGGAAGTTTATTTCACGGTTAAAGCAAATCAACATATTATCCTTCAAAGAAAAAACAAACACTTAATCCATAGACATATTTTACGTGGGACTGGGAAACAGTAGCCATTAAGTTGGATCTATAAAACAAATACCAAGCCAAACCGCCTAACCTTTTGTATGTTAAAAATTATCGCTAAATAAAAAGCTGTTTATTTATATGAATACAGTGAAAGCAACAGATCAATGATGATGAAGGCAAAAAGATACCAAATGTACATTTTGGTTTAGAAAAAGAAGCAGAGCATGTTTCTAACTTACCACCACAAGGAGATAAATTTGCTTCACAGTTTCTATCAACTATGTGCTTTGACCAATCTGAACCGCTATAGTTCATTGCAGCCGCCCTCACAAGCTCCTTGCACTGCTCCCAGTTTAGGTCTCCAGCCAAATGTATCGAAGAAAATCGATTTTTATGCATTTGAACTTCAAAATTTTCCAAATCATCAGTTACATTTAGCATAGCACAACCAGAACAAGTGTAATTTTGCACAAAATTAGAACTGAGACACGGGTGCCTGAGTTCTAGTCTGTTAGAGGCATTTCTCTTATCTGCTTGATTTTGACTAAGCATGACCACTGTCTGATCAAATGCCTCGTTCAAACCAAATGCCGGTAATGAGTATGCTAAAATCTTATGATTAGTTGAACCAATATTTGATGTCATGACATTCCCATTGTCATTCTCGTCGGCTACTTCCACCACAACCTGCAAGGATGAACCTCCTAGATCGAGAAGTCCAAAGGTAGACCCTTTCGAGGAATTTCCAAGGCTACCCATCTTATAGTTAAGAGCAACCCAACCATAATAGGCCTCTTCTTTACCTGTCAGAACTCTGATCCAGTTCTTACTATACACAAAAGAATGCTCCCTTAGAACAATCTCTACATCATCCAGAACCTGCTTAGCATCTCGGGCAACCAACCTTCTCAGCCCAGCAGTAGCTAAAACAATAATGGGAGTATCTCCATGTCTTTCACGAGATACCCTCTGTTCCGCCCATGCGATCAACGGCTCTAAAGAGGCCCTAACTCCTGAAGCATTACCAACAAATTTGTCTAAACCAGGCTCAGTCTGCATGCAATGATAATGGCAAGATTTACTCTTGGTCAAATTATCCGGATAAGAATGCAACAAAAAAGGCAGGCCCTGACTAATTAAACCCCCTTTTTCCCACTCAAATACATTCACTCGTGTTCCGGTGCTTCCACAATCCACAACAACAGTATAATACGAACTCTCTAATACATTTCGAGCCTTCACAAAATTAAATGCTAGATAAACACCAATAGACGATAACAGAATGAGAAATCCAAAAGTAAAAACATTCAAGACTCGTTTCCATGGATTGAATTCCTTAGCTGGGAACTTAACTTTGGAAGGTGATTTGGGTTCCATTTGCGAACTACCACCATGAAGAATTTCCAGATTCTAGGTTCTATTCTAACAGCTTCTTTGAAATTCACCAATCATAACATTAAACGCAAATAAGCTTCCACAATTTGCAAAAATAAATGGAACTAAACAGCCGCGGCTTGCTCACCCAGTTCATAATCATCGTTCACCATCAAATCCCACAGTTTTAATTTCGTTTTTTGATTTAAAAATATGGGAATATATAAAAACTTTTGAATTTCACTTCATTCGAAAAAGACCAACCACAACTTCTATACTTTTTTACTGTAAATTATCTGCCAGACAATGAATTTTAAGATAATTAGAGCTATGGGATCTTATATAAAGAATACTTATATTGAGAAAATAAAATCTGAAAACTTGAATACATGTACCTTAATTATTGCATGATTTTCTATAGAACCCCGTCCATCACTCCATTTCTATTTGAAGCCGTCTCTGTAAGAAACGAGATCAGGAGATCCAGAGGCCAGCGAACAGAATGTATTGCTTCATCTATAGATGATTATTAAAAAGCATAAATTACCTTTTTCATCGCTCAACTTTCTTTCTACTTTTATTTTGGTCATTAAAATTTAAAATATTTCAATTTAATAGCTAACTTTTAATATTATTTCTATTTTGATCATTCCTCTGTTAAATAATTAACATCATTATGAGTTATGACATGAAAAAAGACATCAAAATGACATCGTTTAAAAAAAATAAATTTACTCTAAAACGACGTCATTTTGAATCCCTGTAATTTTTTTATTTTCCAATTTTTTTATTCACATTTTTTCTCCATTTGTCTAGATTCTGTTACTCCTTACGATTCGTCCCACGCTGATCGTCGTCCGTCGTTGTCTTCGACAACCAATGAGTCTCAACATTTTTCACTAAACTCGTTTTGTCTGATGTCCATTTAAGCGAAACACCCCAAACTTCATGAATCTAGCATTGATACATTGGATTCTTATTCTCTGACCTTCGTCGTCCATTGTTGGATGAAATTCAAACGAAAATACGTTGTTCCTCATCTTAATAAGGGCTTCTCCACCATTGAGATCTTCAAATATAGACTCTGATCACCAAAGATCCACTATTTTGCAGTAAGAGGAAGTTGTCTGGTTTTGCATTTTAAATTATGCTTGTGCCGTTCACTCTTAAAGTGATCGTGCACAAATGCATTGCATGTGCTGCACTTATGTTGCTTTGCATCCTTCGGCGTTCCCATTTTCCTGAAGAGATGGTAGTTTGTTTTTGCATTTTCTCACTTAGTTGGACGACTGGATCGAAAGATGACAAGGGTACATACACAGACATTGTTAGGAATTGGGTCAAACGGAAGTCAGATTTGAACTCAGAAAATTAAAAATAAGACAAATTGTAATATTCGGGTCTAACGGCCGTTGACACTGATGACCGGTACCGTGACCGATCACGACGAATGATGGTCAAAATTACATATGTAGTACAAAATTACTAAAGAAATTTCAAGTCAGCATAAAGTTAGAGAGATAACAGTCGAGTGCCCAAAAATCAAATGTCTACAGTTTAATTATGAAATTGAAATTTTTTAAACTTCAATTACCAAAATAGAAATGAGAAAAATATTGAATGATGAAAAATATAATTTACCCCTATTAAAAAAGTAGTATAGTTCATACCTTTTCTTCGCCTTTTGACGGCGTACACACATCTAATACATCCGAATCTCCTGAACATCGTACTATTTTCTATTGAAGTCAATCCTTAAATTCAATTAGGATTATTGTTAATTTATCTTCTCGTAAATAAAAAATGATAGTAGAAAATATGACATATTTTTATATTGTTTTTGTCGCATTTTTCATCACTTATAATTACCTCATCTTCTCGATAACTGTGAGCACATCAAGTAAGAACTAAATTGGAAGTATTTTGAGTATCGAATCTACGTATTAAAGCTTACTACAAAAGAACTAACTAATGAATTGACACACGGATTAACCAAATTATTTTTGGTATAATCACCGTCATCCAGCCCATAATTAAGCAAATTATTAATAAAATGCAAGACTCACTCTAAAGCAAATGACAGTAATAAAGATGATTTGCGAATAAATATCAATATTGAATGAACTCAACAAATGGTTCTAGTAGAAAAAATCGGATGATAAGCGTATGAATTCATTCGAAGAATAATCATACAAGAGGTAAAACCCTATATGCCTCATTAAAAACCTCCATAATTCTAGGTGGAAAAAAAGAGTACCAATGTAAGTTATCAAAAGACCAATAAATAAAAAATTACGAAAACCAACTAATCCAAAATAACAAAATATAAATCATCCAACACCCATTGCTCATTCCCTATCTGCAGCCACCAAGTTCAAAACACCTGCGGGAGCTTGAAAAAAACATGACTGTCAAGCGAATCATTACGCATCAGCTTTGCTAACCAATCTGCAACTCTATTTGCCTCTCTATATACATGCTTGATTTCAATCAACCAATCTCTGCAAAGAAGTTCTTGCACGTGTTGAGATACAAAGGATGCAGACGCACCACCATCCCGCAGCAACAGCTTCACCACTGCCAAATTATCTAATTCCACCCGAATTTTTCAGATTCCTAATTGCCAAGCATGATTCAATCCTTCATACACCCCCACATGTCCGCATCCGATACTGAACAATAACCAACAGACTTTGCAAACCCAATAATCCAACCCCCATTTTCATCTCTAATAACACCTCCACAAGAGGTTATGTTATCATCCTGTGCATAAGCACCATCAATATTCAACGTATACCACCCAACCATTGGAAATCTCCAACAACAACCCACCCGAGATGGACGACTACCAACATCCTGCGTCCTTGACCTTGAGTTTATAGCAGCTCGAGCCTATCTAGTCAAATGATCGCAGGCTGCCACAATTGACTCGCGCGACACATTATCTGGCTCAAAAATCCTACGGTTACGAGTCGTCCATAATGTCCACAAGACAATCCCAAACATAAGACTCCAATCCGACGGATCTTTCGCAAACGAATTTGGCTGCACAAGATTAATTTCAAACCAATCATCAATGTTCAAGGAGAAAAAATTTGGCCAGCATTCAACTCTAATCAAAGCTAGCCAAACTGAGTTCGCTATTGGACACCATCTAAAAATGTGGTCAACAATTTCATTTCTAGCCCCACAAACACTACAACTCGAATCCACAACAAAAATGTCGACGCACACGCTCATTGTTAGTAAGAATTTTGCCATGCGCAACCAGCCACAAAAACACCTTAATACATTGTTGCCCCTGAAATTGCGAGATTGCACGCCAAATATCTCTAGCCGGATCTATAACCTGCTCAACCTGGGCTTTGTAAGCAAATGGGACTGTAAAAATTTATTTTTCGTCCATCGCCATCCCACGCTATCCGCACTCAAGGACGAATGAGGAGGCTTGATAGAAGCTATTTTAAGGATAATCAAAGCTGGCAAAAAATGTTTGAAAAGAGCCCACTTCCATTCACCATCCCGACAACTGAAATATGCAGGATACTCAGAATATTATTTGATGGAATAAAATGAATCAATGGCTCAACGTCCATTATCCAACAGTCCCTCCAAAACTCAACACACATGTCGTTTCCAACATTCCAACACACACCGGCTTGAACATCCTACCACACAACACTTAAACCCTTCCATAATCTTGAACAATTTTGTCAATAAAATAAATTCTCGAACACCATCACCCCATTTATACTTCGACCTCAAAATTTGGACCCATAGTTGATTAGGGTTACACAAAACATTAAAAGACATTTTCATTATAAAAGCATCATTCAATTTATCTAGATGTCGAAACCCCAAACCATCGACATCCATTGGCTTACAAACTTGTTCCCACAAAACAAGGTGAATACTTTTCCGCTCATCCATACGCCCCCAAATAAACCTCCTAATAAGATTTTCAATCTCTTCACACGTCGTCTTAGGTAAGAACGTTGTTTGCATTGCGTAGCTAGGAATTGCCGCCAAGACAGCTTTCGCTAAGGTAATACGTCCTGCAAGCGATAAAGTTTTAGCTCTCCACCCTGTCAATTTATCCAACACTTTCTGAACAAGGTACTGATAAGATTCCTTCGTAACCCTTGTATGGAGAATAGGCACCCCCAAATACTTTCCCAAGTCTGAGACCACAGTGAACCCAAAATTTCTTTTGATACAATCGCGCAACCCATTCTCAGTATTCTTGAAAAAAATACTAGGTTTTTGTTACACTGACCTTATGCCCAGAAGCTTCACAAAAAAGCTCCATCACATCCTTAATCACCTGAAATTGATCCAAAGACGCTTTAGTAAAAAGTACCATGTCATCTGCAAAAAATAGGTGCAAGATACTCGGACCCTGTCGCGAAAGCTTGATTGTCTTCCATTGTTTCCCTGAACAACCTTATTAATAGTTTGTGCCAATCTTTCCATACATATGACAAACAAATATGGTAAAAGAGGATCCCCTTGTCGAGTTCCCCGACTCGTTTAAACACCTGGGATAAATTTCCATTCTAGAGAACCTGAATCGAAGCTGATGAAACACAAAGCATAATGAGTCATCTGAGGTTAACCAGAATACCCACATCACAAAGTGTATCCTCTATAAAGGACCATTCAAGACGATCATAAGCTTTCTCTAGATCCATTTTAATAGCTATCCACTCTTTTTTACCTTTTTTGATACGCATAGAATGGATAACTTCAGCATAATGAGGCATCTGAAGTTAACCAGAATGCCTATATCACAAAGTGTATCCTCTATAAAGGACCATTCAAGACGATCATAAGCTTTCTCTAGATCCACTTTAATAGCTATCCACTCTTTTTTACCTTTTTTGATACGCATAAATGGATAACTTCTTGTGCGATTACAATATTATCAGTTATCGATCTTCTAGGAACAAATCTAGTTTGGCTTGGCGATATCCAATCAGGAAAATAAGGCTTCATCTTGTTAACAATTAACTTCGTAATAACTTTGTAAAGCACAGTGCAAAGACTAATAGGTTTGAATTGTGTTGATCTGGTGCCGCCACCTTAGGAATAAGAACAAGAACAGTTCTATTTATCAAATCTACTAACGGCCCACCTTCAAAAACACTCCTAACCAAACGGCACACACTGGGACCAACTATGCTCCAATTATGTTGGTAAAAAGTTACATGCAACCCATCAATGCCAAGAGCTTTAAACGAATTCATATAAAAAACAGCCCCCCTGATATCGTCATCCGACACCCTCAAATCCAAAGCACCAACCTTAGCCGTATTCAAAATAGGAAAATAGCCTCAAACATTATAAGGAGTTGTCGGCTGCATACTAGAAAACGCTTCTCATAAAATACACTGCCATCTCTTGTAGTTCCACTTGGTCCAACACCAAAATTATTCTTCCTCCTTAAAGCCAAAATAGTGTTAGCACGTCTACGGCTAGATACACAATCGTGGAAAAATTTTGTGTTTCTATCCCCAAATAAATTCCATTGGCAACGAGACTTCTGAAGCTAGAGACTCTTCTGCTGTTGTAAGTTGGAATCAAGCTCGGCCCAAAAGGTTACCTTTAAATCAACCAGGAAACAAGATTGGCATTTTTGCAGTGCTTTATCAATCCTACGAAGGCGTGCTATTAACTCCCGCTTTTTGCAGCCAATGTTACCGAAAGTATTGACATTCTAATCACCCACATTCAATTTAAATTGTTTAATATTATCCAGTACATCACCCCCAATGCTCTAATTTTGTAATAGAAAATCCTCAAAATCTGGATGATCTTGCCAAGCAGCAATAAAGCGAAACGGTTTTGGCGCAGAAGTCGATGTCCTACTCTGGGGACAGAGAAAAAGAGGGCAATGGTCAGAGCCCAACCTATCCAGATGAAGGACATGCGATTCCGGGAACCTTTGAGACCATGCACGATTCATAAGACACCTGTCAAGCCTCTGATACAAATTCCCCCGCCTCCAAGTAAATTTATCTCCCTTAAACGGAACTTCTAATAATCCAAAATCAAACATAAAATCTATAAATAATTTACTCATACCCGAACCCATGCAAGAACCCCACATCTCTCCTCAAATCTCAAAATGGCTTTGAAGTCGCCTCCTAGTAACCAAGGTATATTACCACTTATATTAAGACTAAGGAGCTTACCCCAAAGAAGCTTACGGCAAGAAGCATGAGGACTCGCATAAATTACCGTAAACGCCACTCAATCCGTCACATTTGCCTTTTTGACCTGCCCGTGAACAAACTGATTAGCAACCACTTTAATATCGACCACAACCGAATCCTTCCAAAGCAACCAAATTTCTCTGCTAAAACCCCAAGCCTCAACTCTAAATGAATTCAGAAAACCCAGGCGACGGATAACTCTATCAGCCACCACTCTACTTATCTGAGGTTCGAATAATGCCACAATCTCAGGCCGATGAGCATGAACAAAGCCCCTAAAATACCTGTAAAACTAGGTGCTAGCCGCACCTTGACAGTTCTAGAAGAAAAAAATTAATTATTAAATAAATGGAGAAAACATAACAAAAACCCTTACTGTAACGGGGCTAAATTCTCCTTATCCGAATCCCATCGAACCTCCATGGGTGACGAACCATCTGCAACCACTTTAATCTCTCCTCCAGGCTTTATCGACCGAGGAGGCACCAACTCCCCAACCCCAATTGCCTGGCTAAACGATGCTGGTTGACCGCATCAATTGTGGCATCAATTCGACGAGATATAGACTGTAAGTAATCGACAATGATCGTACGTGAATGTGCCCTATATTCTGACTGTTTCTTAATTTGTAATCTCTTCTTATTTCCATCCATCTGCGCCTTTTTCAAACCCCCACCAATCGCTCGAACTAAACCTTCCTGAACATCGAAATCTTGTTCAACCTCAAATGCGTCATTATCCAGTACTCAAAATTGTAAACCCGATGCCTGCGCAACAGTATTCTTGCTCTCAGTTCGTGTAGGGTTCGGCCTCCTTGGACGTCTACTCCGCACTTCCACCTTCATTCAAGGACCATACTGGTTTACTAGTTTATCCAAATCAATGATCTCACACTCCCTATTAGTCATCGTTTCCTAATGGACCTTTTCACTTTCACACATATGCTCTTTATGGCCATAAACTCCACATTTGTAACATATTTGAATTAACCCTTCATACTCAAGCTTTTGTAAAAAACCATCTATTCCAATATATGATATAAGAGGCTTGTTCAGGTTGACCATGATCGCCAAGCGAGCAAATTTACCCCTATCGCCTACCGAAGTGCTATAATCAATCTTGATCACACTCCCAATTTCCACCGTAATTCTCCTAAAGAACGCCTTAAAGTAGTACTTGTATGGAAGACTTGGTAGCCTTACCCACACAATAACATGAGACGGATGAACCTCTTGAGGCGAGAAAGTTGGTGTCCATGGTTGCACTGTAAGATAAGACCCATAAATAGTCCAGAGACCTGCAATCAAAACATGAGTATAATCAGTCTCAAGGGCGAATCAAACCAAATAATAATCATTTTCTATGTCCACCACTTGAAAATCTCCACTTGGTTGTCACAACGTCTGAATGCGATTTATCAGAGCTCGATACCCTATTGGACGTCCGAGAAGCCTAACAATAACTGTTTTCCTCATACTTCTATCAAGCAATTTATGTGCACGATCCAAAAATCTTATCTTCAAAAATAGACCATTTCTATCTGCCACAACATCATCGTCTCTAATCTCGAACTCCATATCAATCGAATTATCACCAATGGCCTTACTATTCGTATCCCGCCCACCAGCCACCGTCGCAGCATAAGACCGCTTGCCTCACTCCTTGTAGGCTTCCACTGACCACTGTCTTCCCCTTCTTTTTCCCATACGTCGCCCATATCGCCTTCACTACCAGACCCCTGTAGTCCCTTCCATGTCTCCTGCCTCAGTACCCATGGTTACATCCATAAAGTTTCGACCTTTTTTAATGTCACTTTGACACTCTGCACAGATCGAGGATTTTGGCTGCTCTAGGGATTTTTGGATTGACAAATCCAGAACTGACTCAAACGACTTATATCTCTCACCCATTTGAACTGCATTCTCATGAACATCACAACCTTAAAAACCAAGGTTCCCACTGTAATCAGCAGAACTCACGTGCCCAAGAGGCCTTCCCTCGTCCGGAGGCACACGATCCGGCGGTCTCCCTATCGACAAACCTCCACGCACTGGCTCAGTACCACTGTGATTCTCATCCAAACGTGATGGGGGCTCCGAAGATTGAGGAGGATAGGTGAATAGCATTCTAGGGTTTTTTGGAACAATTATTTTATTTAAGAAAAAGGGTGTTTGCGCATACTCTTTAATTACTTTTTTGCATGTGTGTACGAAGGAGACAAGTTGAACTCATTTTCTCTTATTATCTTTATTTTCCTTTCTCCTTTCTCTTTTTCTTCTCCAACCAAACCTTAGTCATGAGCATTAGAAAAATTAGAATTTTATCACTCAAAAATTCCATCCGAAATTTAAGAAGATTAGGTTGATATATTACATGCGGACTATTTAAGGTTTCAGGAGGGTTTGAGACTTAAGGGCTTTCTCATCCAATTTAATCTCGTTTTTATGTTGTAATTTGATCTCCCTTACTCTCATTTACCTCAAATAGTGTTAGTAATTCCTTTACCTTTGTTTGATTAGTAAAAGAGGTTGAAGAGTCCTTTAAAACTAGAGGAAATGAAAAAACTTTGGAAAGCTGATCAAAGAGTTGCATTTCAGGTTTTTTGCACAATGTTTGAAATGCTTATTGCCTATCCTAAGTATAATGATTTGCGTGTTGGTATTATGCATGATGGGTGTTTGTATGCTAAACTTGCTTTGGTGGATCAAAGATGATCAACTGCCATTAAAAATGATGTTACATGTTCCTAAAATGCTCATATATGTTCTCGTAGACTTTAAATATCACTCGAACCTCAAAATATATGCTTAGAGACAATTTGAAATGATTTTCGTTGCTGGAATTATCTTTTCTAAATTTGAGCATCGATAATTGTATGGAATCTCAAATTCTATCTTTTTATTATACTTTTTAAAAATAAATTTTCTCAAAAAATACGCTTAGGCAAATTTGTGACATGATCTTTAAAATTATTCTCCAGTCCTTCGGTATTTTGTAAAACAATGTTTCCTATGCTATGCTATTTGTTTTCATTTTTCATAGAAAAATATCATTGATAATTGTGTCATTATTTTTGGTTAAATTATATAAATGATCACTTATATTTTGAAAAAAATACTTTTTACCATTAATATTTGAAAAATTATATTACAATCACTAACATTATTAAAATATGGGTACATTACAAATTTCATCACTCAATTTTCTTCTCACTCCTATTTTGATCACTCAAGTTTAAAATTTTTCAATTTTACCATAAACTTTCAATTTGTTCCTATTATGGGCACTCTGCCGTTAAATACTTAACATCGTTATGATTGAACAACTATCTTTTAAAAATTCCATGGTTTAGATTTCCTTTGATTTGTCAATAATGGATCATCTTCTTCCAAATTCCTGTAACGGCCCAAATTTTGAAATCCGAGGGTCGGTTTAACCTGAAGCGTGGTTTCGCGTTTGGGTCGAGAGTTTGAGCCTTATGAGCCTTGGTGGGCTTGTAATTAGGGTGTTGGGCTTGAGTTTTAGTTTTGAGTTGAGTTAGGATGATGATGGGAGGGTAATTAGAGAATTATCTAATTATTTGAAGAGGGAAAGGTGAGTCCCTTAATTTCTCTGTAGAAAAGCAAGAGAAATGAGATCACCTTGTCCCACTTGTCTTCATCCTTCCCTCATTCTCATTTTCCAACTCCACACCCAAAAGAAAGGTTGAATCTTTGTCATTTTAAGTGTGAATCTCGGATTTGTCATTGAGAGAAGGTTAATCACTACTCAAGGATCTATCTAACAAGGTAAGAATGGTTGGCTTTGGTAGAGGTTAGAAAAATAGATATTTGGTGGGGGTTGTAGAGGAAGAACGGGATTTTGGGATTCAACTTCCTTTCTTGTTGTAGATTTTTCTCTTTTTCTTATCTTAAGTTTCCAGCAATGTTGTAATTTGATTTACGACATCTTCTTGTAGTAAAAGAGGTTGAGAACTCTTTCAAGGATCAAGGAAAGAAGAAAAGCTTGAAGCTTGGGCTAGGAGCTTCACTCTCAGCTGTAGGAGTAAGGTTAGTACACCACTAACTCATTTGTATTTCCTGAAAATCATAAATTTGGTTGCTTATTGCTTGGTTTGATGTTTTGGTTGTTTGAGAGTTTGAGACTCCCTTTAATGGCTAAATCCGAAATTAGGGTTAAAATAGAATTAAAAGAATGTTAGGAAATCACTTAACCTACCTTCCATAACTTGTAGGTTTGATTTGGGGTTTATCGTGAAGGTTTAGGGGTGTTAGGAGTGATTTGCAAGCTCCAGAATTCAAATTTTGGGCTCGTGTATCGATACAGGATGCACCTATATCGGTACCCTTTGCTTTTGAGTGGCTAACTTAGGCTAAATATGAAGGACGTATCGGTACGGGCATATGCCATATCGATACACCAGTGCTACAAGAATTCTAGTAGCAAAAACGGGTATTGGTACACTTCTTCGTGTATCGGTACGGGGTTTTAGTTAAACCCCTCTCACATATAAAACCAGGTATCGGTACGCATAAATGGGTATCGCTACCTAGAAAATCTTGTCGGTACTATTATAAGGGTATCAATACTCGCTGGGCAATCTGCCCAAAATTTACGTTTTGAGTTTGAATGATCTATAATTCGAGGACTAAGGTCCAATGGGCCTCTAATGTGGTAAAATGAATAGTAAAACTGAGAAACTAAGAACAACATCATATACAAACATAATGAGTAATAACTTGGTAAATTTTAGGTGACTTGTTTATAATAGCAACCATAGGGATTTTCGGTGGATCGTGTGTGGTTACGTGCCAAGTAATGACACTTTTGTGGTTGAGTCACCTTTGAATGTTGGAATTCGGATACCCAATGAGAGTATTGTAATACCATAAGAAGAGATTATGGATATATATTTCTGAGGCTGTGTGATATTGGGCCTCATCCGATGATACTCGATGAGAGATTTCGAGAACGAGTGTACGTTTCTGAGGCTGTATAACATTGGGCCCCACTCTTAGTGTATGTTCTTGAAGTTGTGTGACACCGGGCCTCACTCCAGGTTTGTTGGTATGATGCATATGTGCTGTGTGAGATTAATGCATCCCTTTTTATTTACTTTGTGTTAGGCAGCTAGAGGTAACACCCATATTGTTATGTTGCCATGATATTATCACTTGTTGCATGCTCTTATTTATAATTTACATGAAGCATGGTTGAGTGTAAGTGTATCTACTGAGCTTCGTTAGCTCAGCATTCAGAATTGTTATTTTCGTTCGCAAGTTTGCAGGTTGATGTACATCGTTGGAGCACCATCGGAGTAGGACCTTAACATTGACTTGTTGTCCTACTTGAAATATTTAAACTTTATGGATTTTTATGAATGGATGTGATTTGGGCTAAATTTATTTGCAAAATTTTATGGTAATGGGTTAGGCTTGAGGCCCAAATATGACATTCAAGTTGAGGGTGTTACATTTAGTGGTATCAGAGCCTAGGTTTAGTCGGTTCTAGGAAGACCTGGGGTTGTCTAGAGGGTGTTGTATAGGTGTCTAGCGAATACGTTGCCCATAAGTTTAAGTCGTGCTTGTTTAAGCTGAATATTTGATGGTGTAACCTTATTTGTTTGCTTGTACAAAAAGAAATTGTGCCAAGGAGAACACGAGAGCGAGAGAAGAGTTGGAGGTCCCGAGAAAAGAGCTATGATGCGGATTATGTCCTTACTTCAGAGAAGGTGTTGGAATATGATAGAGATCGAGGGGCAAATTATTTTCCCGTCTGCACCATGCCCTTCACCAGATTGTGAGAGCCATACCTAGGTCTTCGGCTACCCCTCGTGAGGCACCAATTGAGAGAGTATGTCACCATGGTATAACAGACTTCATCGGACTGAGACAAGATAATCTAGTTAAGACGAATTAATGGTTGAGGGTTACTCATTAGATTACGTGACAGATGAGATTGAAACCCGATGACAAGTTGTTATGTGTTCTCTCCCTATTAAAGGAGAATGATTTAGAGTAATGGGAGACCGTAGAGTTGGGATGGTATTCTAACTAACCTTTATGAGATGACTTTTTGGATGAGTTTGAGAAAAATTACATGGGAGAAGCTCACATTGATAGTTTGAGAGATCGATTCAATCATTTGGTTTAAAGAAATCGACCAGTCTTTGAGTATGAATAAGAATTTTTACACGTAAGTAGGTTTCCCCTAAAGTTGGTTGCTACCGAGAAGATGAGATGCAAGAGGTTCCTAAAGGGATTGATGAAGGAAATTCATACCTACTTGACTGTTGCCCCACCGAAAGTGTTTTCAGAATTGACTGTTAGTGCCAAGTCATTTAAGCAAGTGTAAGGTTTGACCTATTGCCCGGCTGGTGAGCAATGAAGCTCAGGTGAAAGAACTCAAAACTTCTCCAACACCTCGCAGTCTTATTTGGAAGGAATAAGAAACGTTGGAACCAAAATAGAGAAGCTTCAAACTAGAATTCAAGATCAAACCGTAGGTCAGAGTTTGGTAGCCGTAGGAGGCCTTCATTGTCTTCAGCCATGATGAGTTGAAGGGCTCACAAAGGAGTGCATGCATACCAGTTTTCGATTAATTTAGACTTAAGCATAGATGTGAGTGTTGGGGGACATCTAGAGTTTGCTTTAAGTATGGATCACCATATCATTTTGTGAAAGATTATCCTACAGCTACTAACACCATCCGGTCCATACTCAGAGGACCTCTTATCTAGCTTAGAGAGGTCAGGGCTTTGCTAGAGAATGAGCGAGCCACATATCTAGATATTAGAGTAGGGGTACGATCTAGTCTACTGCTAGGGCACCAGCAAGGCAGTACACAATCAAGACCTAGAAGGACTGTGAGGCTACCAATGTTATCTCATGTACGTTTACCTTGTTTTCAGTTTCTATAATTGCTCTTGTGGATTCGAGGTCTACCCATTCCTACATCCATAGTGGAATATCCAAGCAGTTGGGTATTCTTGCCAAGAATCTTAAGATTAGAATCCGTATGACTAGTTCTTTGGGGTATGATGTTTTGGTGGATAAGATGTATCGAAGGTGTCTGATTGAGGTTCAAGGTTCGATCTTTCTGGCTGATTTGATGGTGTTACCATTTTAAGAGTTCGATGTTATCCTAGGGATAGATTGGTTGTTTGAGCATGATACGCGTTTGGGGTGTAGAACGAAGAGCCTTAAGCTTCGTGGTTTGGATGGGGCAAAGTTGGTAGTGAAGGGTGTTAAAATGGTATAAAAAATGATATGAAACCATCTAAACTACATTCCATAACTTGTAGGTTCAATTTGGGGTTTTACCATAAAGTTTTGAGGGTGTTGGAGTGATTTGCGACTCTAGAATTTGAATTCTAGGCTCATGTACCGATACGAGATACACTTGTATCGGTACCCTTTGCTTTTGAGTTGCTAACTCAAGCAAAATATGAAGGGCGTATTAGTACGGGCATATGTCGTATTGATACACCAGTGCTACAAGAATTTTAATAGCAAAAATGGGTATCAGTACGCTTAGGTGCGTATCGGTACCGATGGGGTA
This sequence comes from Hibiscus mutabilis, assembly GCA_019671005.1. Lineage (NCBI taxonomy): Eukaryota > Viridiplantae > Streptophyta > Magnoliopsida > Malvales > Malvaceae > Hibiscus > Hibiscus mutabilis. The sequence continues at coordinate 32,216,731 of CM033754.1, forward strand.
TCAATACACTTCTCTGTATATCAGTACGAGGTTTTAGTTAAACCCCTCTCGCATGTAAAACCAAATATCGGTACACATAAATGGGTACCGATACCCAGAGATGCTTATCAGTACTCTTATAAGGGTATCAATACTTGCTGAGTAATCTGTCCAAAATTTATGTTTTGAGTTCGAATAACCTATAATTTAAGGACTAGGACCCAATGGGCCTCTAATATGGTAAAAAAGAATAGTAAAATTGAAAAATTAAGAATTTATCCTCGTATACGAATAGAATGAGTAATAACTTGGTAAATGTTGGGTTACTTGTTTATAATAGAAACCATAGGGATCCTCGGTGGATTGGTGTGGTTACGTGCCAAGTAAGGGCAATTGTGTGGTTGAGTCACCTTTGATTATTGGGATTCGAATACCCAGTGAGAGTGTTGCAACACCATAAGAAGAGATTCTGAATGTATGTTCCCGAGGCTATATGACATTATGCCTCATTCGATAATATTCGATAAGAGATTCTGAGTACGAGTATACGTTCCTGAGGCTGTATAACACCAGGCCTTATTCTGAGTGTACGTTCCCGAGGCTGTGTGACACCAGGCATCACTCCAGGTTTGTTGGTATGATGTATATGTACTATGTGAGATTAATGCATCTCTTTTTATTTGCTATGTGTTAGGCGGCTAGAGGTAGAGCCCATATTGTTATGTTTCCATGATATCATCTCTTGTTGCATGCTATTATTTATGATTTGCATGAAGCATGGTTGAGTGGAAGTGTATCCACTGAGATTCATTAGCTCAGCGTTCAGAATTGTTATTTTCGTTCGCAAGTTTGTAGGTTGATGTACATCGTTGGAGCACCATCGGAGTAGGACCTCAGTATTGACTTGTTGTCCGAGTACAATACTTAGATTATTTGGGCTATGTATTCGTAGGACCCTATAATTGTATTGTAACTCATATTTTGGATTTTTACTTAAGTGTCAAATGCTTTTAGCTATGTATTTTAAATGGAGCTCCTCATGTAACATTTTAACTATTATCCTACTTGAAATATTTGAACTTTATGGATTTTTATGAATGAATGTGATTTGGGCTAAATCTAGTTGCAAAAATTCTTGGTAATGGGTTGGGCTTGAGGCCCAAATGTGACATTCGAGTCGAGGGTGTTACAATTTCAACGGTGGGGAGGTGAAGAAGTAGGAAGAAAATAATGTATCATGATTCTAAGTTGATTGAACGACGGATATTGTATATTAGGGTAATTTGGGATTGTAACACCCCTTTCTCGGTCTGGGAGGAATCCAGGTTAGAAAGTGTTACCAGAGAATAAAACGGTGATCGGTGTGTTACTTTATTAAAAGATTGATATAGTATTTCAGAAGTACAGAGAGAACGATAAGGCATACATTATGAATTGGGCCAAATTAAAACTTTTATAAACTCAAGGGAGCTAAACAATAGATTCTAGGGAGTTGTTAAGGGTGATTGTCAACTTTTTGAACATGGGTATTGATACGCCCAGGGGCCGTATCGATACGCTACGGTTGAAATAACTCCTAAAATTTCTAGTGACAAATGCCCGTACCGATACACTTCAAGCAGTATCGGTACGTTCAACATTGATCGTTAAAATGGTTAGATTTAATAACCTCGTACTGATACGGGGTTAAGTCGTATCGATACGCGTTATTATTTTAATTAATTTCGTTTTACAGATTCAAAAAAGGGTATCGATATGCACCTATCTGTATTGATACCAAGCTATACCAAAATTTTAGATTCAAAATACCGTACTAGTATGGCTCAAGCCGAATCAGTATACCTCCTCATTCGAATTCCAAATATGCAAGCCCGTACTGATACGCCATCACCTGTATCGGTACGGTAGGGCCTGTAATGCTAGTTTTTATCTGGTTTATTAGCAATTTACCCAACCGAACCATGTCCAATTTTATTGAAACTTTACCAGCAAGTTTATTTAGCCTAAATCTATTAGCATGCCAAATTTTAGGATCAATCGAATCCGTTTACTACGTTTTCCCTAATTTATGCCAAATATACATATTTTGCCACTTTTAACCATATTTAAAAGGTCAAATATAAGCCCTTTTAACTTACATAAGCCAATCATATTGCATACATATCAAAATAGTTAAAAATAACTTGTGCAACACCTATGCCACCATACTAGGAGTCTATAGAGGTGATATACTTTACTTTATCACCACGGTGACTTGCCAAATACCTTCACCAACCTCGATCTCAAACTCAAGACCTTCTTAACCTGAAATGCGTGAAAATGAATGCATTAAGCATTTTAACATGCTTCAATATTAACGATGACAATAATAACATGAACATGTATTTTCAATGGCAATTTTTACACAACATCATTGTAGCAACAATAATCGTTGTAATAACAATAATCAATGGTAATTTATATTATATATCAATATGTTTTCTTGGATCGATGTAAGGAGTATGGATACACAAATTCTTACGCTGCACCAAAATCAATAGTGGTCTAATCCCTCCACCGCACCAATATGTCCAATTCACATCATACCTCCGCCCGCACCACAATAAAGGTCGTAGCCCAAGGACCGTAGTCCACCCGTACCAAATGAGCTCGTGAATTATATGACATGCCAATTGTATTCAATTCCACTCGAATCCAAGGTTCAATAACAATAGTCCAGTAGCAGTACTTTCAATAACAATGATTTGGTAACTTTACTTCCATAACAATGGATCAATAGCAATGTTTTAGTGCTGAGAAGCAATAAAAATGATTCAATTCACTATTAGATGACAATAAATCAATACTGATATTCCAATAGCAATATGTAGCGAGGTCTCCGATTCGCTAAAAAACGAAGTTTTCGACGTGTTTGTGATTTTTCGGATATAAAACGTTTATTCCGTGGGATTTTTAAAAAAACCACATTTTATTAAAAATTGGAGTCGCCACCGGCCACTTAGGTAGGCCGGACACCATAAAACCAGAGATTTAAAAAATTGTTGGGTTCGGGAGTCGGTTACGGATGGGGAAGGATTAGCACCCCCACACCGCCCAAAATTGGTACTTTAATAATTACTGCTTCGTTAATATTAGACTTTCCGGATTAAAGTGACAATTAGTTTAAAATTCGGTTATAATTGCGAATAAATTTTAAAGGCCCCTTTATCCGAGAGTAAACGCTCAACCACTATCACTACGCCTGATACTGGCCTCGTTTACGCTCGGATAAAAGGGCACCGCATTGACATTATATATTCCATTATGCAAACTTAGTGAGCAAAATATAAAACATGGCAAATCTAACATAAATACAATACATAAATAAATATTAACATAATAGAATACTAATCTAACATAAATAAAATACATAAATAAAATACTAATCTAAAACATACATACATAAATATTAATCTAACTTATAAATAAAAACAAATCTAACATAAATAAAATACTAACATTCATAAATATTAATCTAACACATAAAAAACAAATTTAACATAACTAAAACATTAATATAAAACATAAATTTAAAACATAATAAATACTAATCTAAAGCATAAATAAACATACAAGGTAAAAAAGAACACAATTTTAAATTAACTAATACTCCATTAAATCATAAAAATTACAACATAAATAAAAAGGAAAGAAAATATACCTAACTAGGAGCTCGAATAACGAACCCCAACTGAACCCCACCGAGATCTACCGCGACCCCTCCAAAAAATATTAACTAGATCGGAACCAAAATAAGACCCCGATCGAATGTTGGATCGAACCAACTGGGGTCGAGGGCACTGCCCCCAACCCCGGCCAGCCTTACGGCCGGCCATGGCTCCCACGATTTGGGGTGCCAATTTCATTTGCCAATTTTGTGGCAAAATTGGCATGCCACTTCTTGTGTAATTTGGGCGTGAACCCCTGCCTATTTATAGGCAAACTTCAAAGGGGTGGGGATAATTCAGGGTGACGTGGAGCAACATGCTCCACGCATTTTTTTTAATAATATATTTATTATTATTATTTATTATTTTTCATTAATTTTATATTAATAATATTAATATTAAAATAATACTAATAACACTAAAACCCAGTCAAAATGAGTGATTACAGTTGCCCCTCTTTGCTTGTTCTTGTGAAACGAGGATAAAGCAAAGATCAAAAGCACTCATTTTTTACCTACTTCTTGTCTTTGGCTTCGGAATCACGTGTTCTTCTGGAACTCTTCGCTCTTCCTTAGCTGAATCTTCAGGCTCGTAAGTTGTTCCTATATAGAACTTCTTCACCTTCTGATCTTGGAACTATATGTTCTTCCTATATGAAACCCTTCACTGTGAAGTCTCAAGTTATGAGTCCCTCCTATATAGAACTTTTCATTTGGAGACGGTAAGGCTTGGAGTCCTTTCTATATAGAACTCTTCACCTTCAACGCTGGTTTCTCCTATATAAAACCTTTTGCGCCACTGATGGATTCTTCCGACTGGGAGTTCCTTATGTATAGAACTGCTAGTCTTCAAACCCTGGAGCCGCCAGTCCTTCCTATATAGAACTTTTAGCTTCTAAAATCTCAGAGCTACGGGTTCTTCCTATATAGAACCTCTCACTCTAAGACAGTAAAGCTCAGAGCCCTTCCTATATAGGACTCTTCGCTTTCAACACAATAGGTTTTCCCTATATAAAACCTTGTGTATCATGGGTGAATTCCTTCGGCTGAGAGTTCTTCCTATATAGAACTGCTAGTCTTCACCTAGGAGCTGCAAGCCTTTCCTATATAAAACTTTCAGCTTATGAAATCTTGGAGCTACGGATTCTTCCTATATAGAATCTTTTACTCTAAGACAGTGAAGCTCGGAGCCCTTCCTATATAAGACTCTTCGCTTTCAGACACAACAGGTTTTCCTATATAACCTTGTGTGTCATGGGTGAATTCCTCCGGCTGGGAGTTCTTCCTATTAGAACTGCTAGTCTTCACCCTGGAGCTGCAAGCCTTTCCTATATAAAACTTTCAGCTTCTGAAATCTTGGAGCTACAGATTCTTCCTATATAGAATCTTTTACTCTAAGACAGTGAAGCTCGGAGCCCTTCCTATATAAGACTCTTCGCTTTCAGACACAACATGTTTTCCTATATAACCTTGTGTGTCATGGGTGAATTCCTTCGGCTGGGAGTTCTTCCTATATAGAACTGCTAGTCTTCACCCTGGAGCTGCAAGCCCTTCCTATATAAAACTTTCAGCTCCTGAAGCCTCGGAGCGGTGGATTCTTCCTACATAGAACCTCTTGCTACGGGAGCTTGAAAATATAGGCCCTTCCTATATAGAACATTTATCTTCGAATTTTTCTTTTCTCTTTTTTCTCTTTTTCCTTTTTCCTTTTTTCTTTTTCCTTCTTTTTCTGTTTTTTTCTCTTTTTCATTTTTCTCTTCTCTTTTTCCTATCTCATTTTCATTTTTTTACAAGGTTGTTGATATCTTTGGACTTACGCTACTAAGGCTGCCGAAATATTTCTTCAAATTTTGGGATTCACGCTAAAAATGGCTATCGACATTTCTTCAGATTTGGGGATTCACGCCGAAAATGGCTACCGATCTTCTAATTTTGGGGACTCACGCCGAAGGTGGCTGCCAAACTTTCTTCAAATTTTAGGGACTCACGCCGAAGGTGGCTGCCAAACTTTCTTCAAATTTTAGGGACTCACGCCGAAGGTGGCTGCCAAAACTTTCTTCAAATTTTAGGGACTCACGCCGAAGGTGGCTGCCAAAACTTTCTTCAAACTTTAGGGACTCACGCCGAAGGTGGCTGCCAAAACTTTCTTCAAACTTTAGGGACTCACGCCGAAGGTGGCTGCCAAAACTTTCTTCCAATTTTAGGGACTCAAGCCGAAGGTGGCTGCCAAAACTTTCTTCAAATTTTAGGGACTCACGCCGAAGGTGGCTGCCAAAACTTTCTTCAAATTTTGGGGACTCACGCCGAAGGTGGTTGCCAAGCTTTTTTCAAACTTTAGGGACTCACGCCGAAGGTGGTTGCCAAAACTTTCTTCAAATTTTAGGGACTCACGCCGAAGGTGGCTGCCAAAACTTTCTTCAAACTTTAGGGACTCACGCGGGAGGTGGCTGCCAAAACTTTCTTCAAATTTTAGGGACTCACGCCAAATGTGGTTGCCAAAACTTTCTTCAAATTTTAGGGACTCACGCCGAAAGTGGCTGCCAAAACTTTCTTCAAATTTTAGGGACTCACGCCGAAGGTGGCTGCCAATCTTCTAGGACTCACGCTGCTATAGCTGCCGAAATCTTTCTTCAAATTTGGGGACTCACGCCGAAAATGGCTGCCAATACTTTTCTTAATACTCTTTGACAATTCTTCAAGTACCTGTCCAAAAACAAGCAAAAATTGGCATGTCATGCTTTCTTTTTCTTCTTCTCCTTTTTTCTTTTTCTTTTTTTTTCCTCTTCTCTCATTTCTCTCCTTTACCTCTTTCTTCTTCTTCTCTTTTTATCATTATTTTTCTCTCACTTTCTTTTCTTTCTTTTTTTGTATTTCTTCTTTTTTTCTTCTCTTTTTCTGTTCGCTCTCTTTTTTTTCTAAAGTATTACACCCTGAAAGGTCGCTCCTCAAATTTCTTCATCTCTTTACTTCTTCATTGTATACTCTTAAATCCTCATTTGAACATGCTTTTAAACCTTTTGCGCGAAAGGCTTTCTTGTCTTAAGGGTTATCACTTGTCTTCATAAATGATCCTCTGGTTCTTATATTGTTTGATAAGTGTTCAAAAGTACTATTTTTATTACCCTTTTTACTCATATTATTGTTAGACTTAAGCTCATATTAGTTGCATAATTAGTCATTCATGCATTAATTCATGTTTCTTTCCACCGTTGAGCTTGATTACATAACTTGGTAGTTTTTGTGGGAAAAGATGCTGCTTTGGTGTGTTTTGTGTGTATATGCAGGATCACTTGCCAAAGCAAGGCTAGAGCTAGTTGTCAGGGCAATACATGAAGGATATGCCGAGCTAGTTGCCAGGGCAATACATGAAGGATATGCTGAGCTAGTTGCTAGGGCAATACATGAAGGAGACGCCGAGCCAGTTGCCATGGCAATTGTTGACAAGAGCAAAGGTGATATGGTAGTCGAAATTGATGACTAAACAAGCCCAAGATGACGTGGAGCAAAGCCCAAACCCAAAGAAATTTGATTTCCATGCAGAGATTAAAGAATAATTAAATTTCAAGAAGATAGGAGAAGTTCTAGTAGGAATACAATTATAATAAAGAATTATATTCTTTAAAGATAATTTAATTCCAACTTAAACTCTTCCTCAAAGAAGGACTTTGGCCTAGCCCTATAAATAGGATGGAGATTTCGACAAGTCCATAGAGAGCAAGAGGAGAGGATTTTCGACAACTCCAAAGGGCAATAAGGAAGAGATTTCGACAAGATAGCAAGGAGGGAGAGAGCTTGATTTCTTCTTCTTCTTTGCTTCCATTAGATTCATGGTTTGGGGATTATTCTTTGTATATCTTTTGAACCCAACCATGAACTAACTTGATTGGTTACAACGTTGATGTTGAAGCAGAAATGTGTAGATTGCTCTCATCTATAATTGCCACGGCAATTACACGACCACATGCAAGATCAACAAGATGATAATACTTTGCCAATGGAATATGAGCAGGTAATAGTTGAACCTTTTGAATTCTTTAAAAACTCACCTCGTCCATTGCAGGTATGTCTTGAGGAACCGAGGTTGGTAGATTTGAAGCCATCGAAATCTCTACTGATGGAGATGTTTGAGAGGCCAAAAGAAAAATGTGTTTGGATTCATAAAGCTCTTCAGAACATTGATTCTTCCCTTGACTTAAAGCAAAATTTGACAACTGATTGCCACGGCAATTGGCTTGAGCAGCAATTGCCACGACAACAAAGGCTACATCCAACCATGATAGAAGTCGACAAGAATGAGGTAATTGAATGGTTGAGAATGGATATAATTTTTCCTATTAATATATTTGTGCCTTCAGGAATAGTAGCAAGGTGGAGAGTATACATGGACTACAAGCGAACAAAGAAGAAAGACACCTCCACCATGGTAATGCAAAAGGGAGTAGCTGGGAGCACATTGGCCCAACTCTTTTTGGGCAATATTGTCACCTGATGAAGGGTACGGATGGACTATAAGAAGTATCGGAAACGACTCTCCTCAAGTTTTCTCAGATATGCAGTAACATTAGAAGTGGTCACTTTAGGAGATGCCTGAGCATGCTCTCCTTTCAATATTTTCTTTTTCTTTTTCTTTTTATTTTTATTTTTTATTTTTAGGAGATATTTTATTTTTCTTCATTATCTTTAGTCTCCAGGTTTTCTTTATTTTCTTTTCCACAACAAGACTCACAACCACCATGCTAAGGAAATTTACTGCCGACTACTTGCCACAACAACCACAACAGAAACTGGTGATGCCCAGGCAACAACAATGGCTTCGGCAACTACTGATGCCCATGCAAGTGAGCCTGCATCGGCAAACATGGATCAAATCAAAGCAATGCTATTCACGCGGCACCAGCATTCAACCACCGACTGAAAAAAGAATCAAGCAAACGACACGAAAGAAACTTATCACTCGAGGTGACGACCTCTTCGACTAACTCATTTCATTTAGTTTCTTTTAAATTTTGTTGGACTTTTACATGCATTGAGGACAGTGCTTCTCTCGAGTTTGGGGGGTGTTGGTTTCTAGTTAGTTTCATCTTTAGTTGCATTCATCGTTAGCAATCACATATAGGTTGCATATATTACTTGCCATGCATTTAATTGGATTTAATTGCTTAAGACTTGTTGAATATCCAATGATGAATTTTTTTGCCACTGCACTTAATTGAAAGAACCTTTAATTTTAGGATTGCATGAAAAGAACTTAGAATTTTACTATGATGCTGAATTTTTTTTTACATGGTTGTGGCTTGTTGATTGAAAGAAACTTAGTGAACTTAGGTTGCTTAAAATTAGGGTAAATTTAAAATTGAAAATTAAAAGTTAATTTCTTGCTAGAGGTGCCCGAAACTGGCTCTAGTAGTTAATGCACATTAAATAATCGCTAGAGGTGCCCGAAATTGGCTCTAGTCGATTAAAATAAAATGAGAAATTGCTTACTTTGCTAAAGGTGCCCGAAATTGGCTCTAGTGAAAATAAAAATAATGCCCCGATAATTAAATTGATAAAAGCTTATTGTTCACATAGAATCTTGAAAATCAACTTGTACACAACTACGCACACACATTGTCACGAGCATTATAGTTTTGTTCCGGGAAATTTTGTGCTATCCGAAAAATTTAAAAGGTGATCATACTTTGTGCCACGGTTCCGAGGTTTGAATTCAAGTTTGAAGCATGTCTTTGATGATTAAAGTTTTGGCAGATAATTGTTAGTTTGCATTGCTTGAGGACAAGCAATAGTTCGAGTTTGGGGGCGTGATAAGTGTTCAAAAGTACTATTTTTATTACCCTTTTTACTCATATTATTGTTAGACTTAAGCTCATATTAGTTGCATAATTAGTCATTCATGCATTAATTCATGTTTCTTTCCACCGTTGAGCTTGATTACATAACTTGGTAGTTTTTGTGGGAAAAGATGCTGCTTTGGTGTGTTTTGTGTGTATATGCAGGATCACTTGCCAAAGCAAGGCTAGAGCTAGTTGCCAGGGCAATACATGAAGGATATGTCGAGCTAGTTGCCAGGGCAATACATGAAGGATATGCCGAGCTAGTTGCCAGGGCAATACATGAAGGAGACACCGAGCCATTTGCCATGGCAATTGTCGACAAGAGCAAATGTGATATGGTAGTCGAAATTGATGACTAAACAAGCCCAAGATGACGTGGAGCAAAGCCCAAACCCAAAGGAATTTGATTTCCATGCAGAGATTAAAGAATAATTAAATTCCAAGAAGATAGGAGAAGTTCTAGTAGGAATACAATTATAATAAAGAATTATATTCTTTAAAGATAATTTAATTCCAACTTAAACTCCTCCTCAAAGAAGGACTTTGGCCTAGCCCTATAAATAGGATGGAGAATTCGACAAGTCCATAGAGAGCAAGAGGAGAGGATTTTCGACTACTCCAAAGGGCAAGAAGGAAGAGATTTCGACAAGATAGCAATGAGGGAGAGAGTTTGATTTCTTCTTCTTCTTTGCTTCCATTAGATTCATGGTTTTGGGATTATTCTTTGTATATCTTTTGAACCCAACCATGAACTAACTTGATTGGTTGGGGTTATTGTGTTTTGTTGTTGTGAGAAACAATTGGATTTTGTTTAGGTAATATGAGTTTGCACTTTTCTATTCAAGGTTTACTCATTCTTGGCTTTTATTCTTGTTTGCGAGTGAATTGGGAGAGGATCTCGTAACTTCATCTATTTATCTAATATCGGGAGAGTTAGATTCAAGAAACGAATGAGTATGGTCTTTATTCAATCTATTGATGGTGAAGATTAATCCGGCTTAGGAATAAGTTAAGGATTTCAACGGCTAAGAGGAGCGCAAGATTGGTTGTTGTTCACCCTTGATTCACGCAGGGATGTATTATCAAGGCATGCACAAGTAGCTACAGTTTCGACTTAGGGATAAGAAGAAACCATTGAAGAACGCTCTGCCAAACCTTGAAGTTGCTGCCCAGACGCCCAAGTAGTTGCCCAGGCAACCATCGATTAGTTGCCAAGGCAACCCCGTTGTGCAAGTTGCCACGGCAACTAAGTTGCCCGTGCACTCTTTTACCAAGACGATCCAATAGGCTATCACACCTCAACTCACGATAACCTGGCCTATCTCTCTCTCATTCGATCTCATCTTTTCTTTTACTTTATTTCTTTCTAGTTTAGTTATTAGTTAAACTCTCATAATCCTTTAATTGTGTTTTTACTTTTCACAGTGCAGTAACTTAAGGAAAGTGGCCCAAACCAATCCCTGTGGAGACGATACTCGATACTCATATCACTTTATTACTTGCGACGTGTATACTTGCACAATTGCGTAGCACTTATCACACGCAACATTGTTCTTATAAAAACCATTGTCATCTTCTTCGCTTGGCGTTGCCCCATTCAACCACGGGCTCCACTGCTTTGAATTTTCTGACCCATTATACAAAGCCTTGATCTATTTCTATTCACCAGGGTGAGCCAAAATGCTTCCATCCCCTGAGCTCATACTTGATCTTCTCGTAGCACTTCAACGGGAACTAACTCTCAGTCCCTATGCTTTAAATCTCATCATCATTCATTTTTAAAGTAATGCAAAAGGCAATTTACTTGTGTATATTTCAAAAAATAATGATTGTTTGAAAAGATAACAGTCATTTCAAAAATCACAACTTGGACGGGATACCAAACATTTTGAAAATATTGTTTGGAACAAATGGTAAACATCTTTTTCTTTTCTTCTTCTTTTTTAAGGACCAAACATTTTTTTTAATAAAATAATGCTTGGAGAATGGTAAACAAAATTCGAAGTGTATTGCCAAACATTTTTTTTAAAAACTAATGTTTGGGGGAAATGGTAAACATCAAAACTCTGGGAGAAAATGTCAAACCTTTTAAACATGTTTGCCCCCAAAATATCAAACACCATAGCGCATCTGCTTCAAGTTGCCAGAGATCAACTCTAATGAAGCGCATATTTAGAAGATCTTGACCATTGTGGAGATATATGCCAATTTATAGTTTCTTCTGGTCTAATATGCTTTTGAGAGGAACAACCTTACCTAGTTTCTACCCCGTTTAAGGTGGCTCTCTTAATCTCACTATCTCACCATACCCAATCCTTCCCTCATTTGGGTGTCGATCAAGCACTTCGAAGTTTGACGTTCCTTGAAGCAAAGTTAACCCTTATAGGCGGAATGAAATCTGAAGACATTCTCATTCAACTTGGATATCTATGGATGACCAGAATGGTCTTTGGGGCTTCTAATGTAGGCCTTTGGTTTATGGTTAAGTGAAACAGTATTTCTGTACTTGTGTAACTTGGATATGCCCATTATTCCTTCCCTTTTTTGGATCACTCTAGACTGCCCGTTTTCGGGTTTTCACCCTAGAGTTCATTTCCTTTCTTTTTATTGTAGGCTGCCTTGCATTCTGGCTATATACTGATGTTCGTTTTCTGTTCAATAATGTTTGATCCTTCAATACTCCTCGAAACTGAGATTTCTTGAATGAAGGACTATGAATACATTTCTGGGAATTCTTGTGATTGACACGCCCAGATGAAATATTATTCTTTCTTTCTTCTTTTCTTTCTTTTTTTCTTTTTCACTTTTTCTCTTGGATCGCTCTAGACTGCCCATTTTTAGGTTTTCACCCTAGAGATCACTTCCTTCAATGTATTTTGGTTGGATATTGATGCCAGCAGGCTCAGGCAGACTACTCTTTTTCTTCATTTTCAAGATCACTCTAGACTGCCCATTTTTTGGGTTTTCACCCTAGAGTTCATTTCCTTTTTCGAAATTGGCAATCTTCGGGCCAACTTGTATTGACTTGGCTTCAATTCGAGCTTTTGTACTAATTTTTAAAACTGATATTTACTTGAAATGTGGATTCCTTGTGTCTCTTGCTCATAGTTGAAGTCTTGTTCTTGTATTGTTTGATCTGTGTGTGAAGCATATACAATATTCTTTCTTTCTTTTTCTTTTTCTTTTTCTTTTTTTTCTTTTTCTTTCTTTTTTCCTTTTTCTTTCTTTTTTCTTTTTTCTTCCTTTTTTTTTCTTTTTTCTTTTTTTTTCTCTTTTTCTTTTCTTTTTTAGACTGCCCATTTTGTGTTTTTAGCATTGAATCTCTTTCTTCTTATTCGAGTCTATAAATGTATCCTCGAATCAACACGTATCTATACTGGGTATTGATGCGATCTTCCGCTCGAAGTTAATTGCCTCTCTGCAGCTCTTCTGATATTTACTCGATCTGGATTGCTTCGGCCTTCCGATTGCCATTTCTCTTCTTTTCTTTGGTTTTTCGTTTGGACATATCCTTGCTTTCAACCACTTTCTTCTGATGATTTTCTTATCTTCGTATCCAATCTGTCTGGTCTCATCTCTGTCTTCTGGTAAAGTAAAAGAATATCCTTCATTGTCAAATTCACAGATGTCCTGAGAATGCCTTTAGGGGGTAGAGGTTTAGGGTCAACTCTCGTTTCAAGGATCTTAAACGACAAGCGCTTGAGAAAATAAATTCCTAAAATGGGAACTGCCCATTGTCTAAACACTCGCTTTGTTCCTCTGTTGGCCTAAGTAAACTAGCAGATACTCACACTTACAGTATCCCCACAACATGCAATCTCTTCTAAATATATGCAACTTAGAGTTGATCTTTGGGTCTGAAGCAAATGTACTGTTGCATTCAAAATTCGAGGACCTGGTATAGAAATGATATATACATATGTCCATTCAAAAATGCGTGTATATGCATATGGGAGAACAAAACTACCCTAAAATAAAATGTTTAAAGAATCAAGAATGTAAAAATGCTTTTCTAAATGGAAATGTGATTTTTAATTCTAAAAATATCTGTTTGAGAGTTTTTTTTCTTTTTTTAAAGCATTGAGCATTTCTTTGTGAACTGATGGGAAAACCATATGGACCTCCGGACCACCTCCCGAGTACTAACTCATTTCCTTTTTAGTGTAGGCTTGTGCCACTTCTATTGTTTTTCCTTGCTGGGTCAATTCTTGTCATGACTCCATCGTCAACCAACTTCTTGATTTCTTCTATTAACAACCTCAAATTTCTTGGTGCCATGCCCCGGTGCCTTAATGTAGAACTCACATGCACTGTATGGATTAAAACTGTGGGCAGATGAGCTGGGTGTAATCTTTATCGGCCCGGAGGTAAGGTACTAACCTTTGACCAGATGAGGCCATATGGAATACTCTGAATATGTATTTGTTCGAGGAATTTTTCTCGGTGATTCGGAGGAATCTACCTGTCTTATTCTCTTACGATCACGAGAACCTTGAAAGTGGTACCCATTTATCTCTTTCTTTTCTTCTTCTCATCGACATGTCTGGTCTTTAAACTTAGGCCTCAGAGTGCATGTTCGTTTCTCTCTCCAACTGTCATTAAGTCCTCAAAGCTGGCCTTTATTTTCTCGAGCATATTATTAAAAATGGCATGTAAGTCATTTTCCTCTTCATCTATGGGAGGTTGTACCTGGGTTGCTAATCACAACCACCTCAAAGCACGTTTCTTGAAGCCTTCATTAGGTTTCATCTTCGTACCCTGGAGATACCGACGACTTAGTGCTAGGTCTAAAGCATATCATATCACGGTAGGTCCTGCTAGACTGTCGGGGAAGTAGTGGATCGGTAATTTTTCAATGCAGCCCTCCATTTTTGCATAATATGGTCACGTGAATCTTGGGGCATCTTGTTCTGTTATCATGCGCAAATCTGGAGTCTTTGGAATCCAGAGGAACGACCAAATCAGGGTTCAAACAGAGCTTTCTTGCATCAAAGGCATCAAACTTCTTTTTCCTTTCTTTTTTCCTCTCGAGCCCATCTTTTAACTGCTCGAATATTGATTTTTGGGTGTCTTCAATTCTTTTATCCATGATAAAACCCTAATTGGTCTTTGAATTACTCCTCATAAAGTTTATGCAAGGTAATAATGATGCAAGGTAATGATAATGTCATGTAAAACATGCCAGGATCGTGCAAAGCAATGCATTGCAATCCTAAAATATAAACATTAATGTAATAAGGTATTGATTCCAAAAGTGATCCCCATAGAACGACGTTCATTGAGGCCAAAAGGTTTCATTATATCAGATATTAGATATTTACAATTACTGATAAGCTTCAGTGCCTACGTTCTTAACTTTATCCAGTAGTCCGGTCAGCTTGCCTCTGTAGTCCAACACTTGATCCATGTTCTGACAAAGCCTGCCACCTTGTTGAGCCACCTTACCTGCTCGAGTAATATCGATCTTCGGGTCTTCATCTGTCATATACTTAGTCTTTCGCAGCTTGGAAGTTGTCATTTCCTACTGAAGAGTGTTGGATTGTCATTGCTCTGTCGTAAACTTGTTTCCAAAACTCTTGTTAATGGCTAAGTTATTTTATAGCTCATCTTTGGAGACTGTCGTACCTAATCTCAATTTCCTCAAACTTACCTAATAACATCATGACTTGATTATTGCTTGACTAGTTTTTCTTCTTTCAATATTCCGAGTCGTCTTTCAACTGGACAACACCGTTCATCTATTCTGATATTCTTAAACACTCAGGAAAGCTTCTGATGATCATTCTGCAAATTCAATTTTATCCAAGTTATCTCTCTTTTATCTGAGCTGGCTGAACTCGAAAGAATATCCCTCTTCTGGGATGCCCCTATCTCTGATCTTCAAATTTAACTCGCTTGAGTGACCCACTTCGGTATTACTCAAACTTTGTCCAGGATATCGATTCCTCCTCAACTTTGCCCCTCGGGTGATTGTTAGCTCACTATAGAATTGGGGAACTCCGTCTTCGAAACCTAAAATCCTCATCGCGATAAGATCTTGAACTCATTCCTCAGGGCCCCGCAATCCTCAATACCGTGACCCAAACTTCCTAAATGGTAATTGCCTCTAGCACGTGTGTCGTAATCTCTCGGATAAGACGATCTCTTCGTTAGAGACTTCACCGAGGTAATAAGGCTCTTCACGATGAACATTAATAGTAGTTCGGTGCACCTTACAATAATCGAGATGTACTTTTTATTACTTGCTTCTCGGGTTTCTTCTGGACCAAGCTCTACTTTTTTCAAAGCTCAACTCAGACATACATTCCGCCTGTTTACTGATGCGGATCACAAAAGGGTTCAATTTGTTGTATTTATCTGGCTTAGAGGTAGAATTCTGAATATCCCGCTTTCTATTCTGATCCTTAATCAGTTCTCCTTTCGATTCGATGATCACTTACCTTTCGTCAAATTATTCATCTGATTCATCACTTCTTCCCTCTGTTTCTTTCAACTCTTGCACTTTACTTTGCTCATTACCAGTACCGTGTCTCCTTACCGTGTTTGACCTGAAGTCTTCAGATGGTTCCTCTTCTATTGTCTCTGATCTTACTCTGGACAAAACCCTGGATCCGTGCCCTCTAATATTTGACCAGACGACCCTTTGCCAATTATGAACGATTTCTGAGATTTGAAGAACCACTTCGGGAATCAATACCCTATAAATACATGCAAATGCGATGTTGATTCTCGAACAGTCTTTGAAAAACTTTCAATGGAGAAAATGTATGTTTGCAGGAAATTAATAATGAATTACAGGCAACAGTTGAATTTATTCTGGAGACCTTGACTTCGGGAAGCAAAACCTGTGCTCCACGTCTCGACGTCATCTTCAGGATGATGGATGACTCTGTCTTCTCCTCTTATTCTATTCTATGGACTCGTGACGTCATGATCTTTATTTTTGTGGCTTCTGAAAAGGACGTCAGACAATATATTTTCTTCTGTAGATCTGGGTACGTCTAAACAGGGATGGATTCTATCGATCTTAGGGGAATACTTTAAAACTTTTTGGGGTTTAAATTAACATTTTCAAGGACCATTTGGTTTAAAAATTCCCCCTTTTATTATCAAAAAGTTTTAACTTACTTAAAAATGAAACTTTTAGGTTTCTTTTTGTTATTATTATTATTCTGAAAGTTTTATGAGGGAAGAAGTTTCAAAGTAAAATAATATTTTCAAATTTTTTCTTCTCTTTTTTTAATGAGTTAAATTAAAATCTGAGATTTTTTTTTAAAAAAATGGTCAAATGTGAAGATTTAAAATTGGGGTTCTGCGGCCCTGATTGAATCTTCTGCGTCGCACGTGCCTTACTATCGTACCGTCTTCTTTCTCGATTAGTCTTTGCTCGGCCTAACTTGTTACTGTAATATTATCATTTCTGACAAAGCATACTTTTTCTATTTTGAAAGCCTTTTAATGAACTGTTCTTGAATCAACACCATGTCATGATATGCAACATGAATGCAAATAAAGGCGTTGATTCCGCTGGTAATCACCCTTTCGAACGACTTTCATGGGAATTAAAGGGTCCAAATTACAAAAAGAGTCCACATTACAAAAGGAGTCCCTATTACAAAAAGTCTTAATTACAAAACAAATTTCTACACATAATCCCTAGCTCTACCTCCTAGCTCCTTGATAGCTCTGGGCAACTTGATAAGCATTGGTGCTTCTTCCATGTCCGGGGTTACGAAAGGTCGGAGAGTCGCGGCTTCGGTAGCTAAGTCATTCATACGCCTTGCAACTCGTCGTATGTCCACCATCAGGGTCTCGTGTGTATACTTTGGCATTATACGCTTGCTCGGCAAATTATTACTTCGGATCTGTTGATTAATCTCTGACCGATGTCGCGCGACTGGATCGATGTCGTCCTTCCTAAGACACATTTTTTCCATGATGAAAGATTTTCTAATCGGGCAAACCACTTGAATCAACGCCTCTATGTAATGTGGATGCAACAAAAGTATGTGTAAAATAAAAATAAAAATAAAACACAAAAATGAGTTAGTACCGGATAAAATAATAAATACATAAATAAAAAGACAAATAAAATAAAATAAGGTAAACAAACAAAAAACCCTATTTATCCCGTCTAAAACACCTGAGGTTATCCGCATGGCTCTAAAGGGGTGGGTTTCTATATGTTCTCTACATGCAGTGTTGGTGCTAGGAGGTACCCGAATCGTCCTTGTTGCCCTCTACTAAGAGTAGCAAGGCCCCCGATCATCACCCATTATAGGCTCCTTTCAACCGGGTTCAATTCAGGGGGACTCATTCGCTTATGCCTGCACGAAGGAACGATATCCTTACGAAAACATAAGGTACTCGAGCCCCGAAGGTACTTGCTAGGCCTACACGGGAGAACGATATCTCCACGAAAGCATTAGCATTTCCCCCCACTTAAAAACAGGTTTATATGCCATATTTTAAATGCGTTAAAATAAACGCGCAATTATAACCGAATGTTAATTTAATAGTCACTTTAATCCGGAACTTCTAATATTATTAAAGCGGTAATTATTTGAAAAAGCTTGACTCTTTATTTTGTTAAAAACAAAAAATAGTCCCCAGCGGAGTCGCCATCTGTAGCGAGGTCTCCGATTCGCTAAAAAATGAAGTTTTCGATGTGTTTGTGATTTTTCGGATATAAAACATTTATTCCGTGGGATTTTTTAAAAAACTGCATTTTATTAAAAATTGGAGTCGCCACCGGCCACTTAGGTAGGCCGGACACCATAAAACCAGATATTTAAAAAATTGTTGGGTTCAGGAGTCGGTTACGGATGGGGAAGGATTAGCACCCCCACACCGCCCAAAATTGGTACTTTAATAATTACCGCTTCGTTAATATTAGACTTTCCGGATTAAAGTGACGATTAGTTTAAAATTCGGTTATAATTGCGAATAAATTTTAAAGGCTCCGTTATCCGAGAGTAAACGCCCAACCACTATCACTACGCCTGATACTGGCCCCGTTTACGCTCGGATAAAAGGGCACCGCATTGACATTATATATTCCATTATGCAAACTTAGTGAGCAAATAATTTAAATACAATACAAATAAATATTAACATAATAGAATACTAATCTAACATAAATAAAATACATAAATAAAATACTAATCTAAAACATACATACATAAATATTAATCTAACTTATAAATAAAAACAAATCTAACATAAATAAAATACTAACATTCATAAATATTAATCTAACACATAAAAAACAAATTTAACATAACTAAAATATTAATATAAAACATAAATTTAAAACATAATAAATACTAATCTAAAGCATAAATAAACATACAAGGTAAAAAAGAACACAATTTTAAATTAACTAATACTTCATTAAATCATAAAAATTACAACATAAATAAAAAGGAAAGAAAATATACCTAACTAGGAGCTCGAATAACGAACCCCAACTGAACCCCACCGAGATCTACCGCGACCCCTCCAAAAAATATTAACTAGATCGGAACCAAAATAGAACCCCGATCGAATATTGGATTGAACCAACTGGGGCCGAGGGCACTGCCCCCAACTCCCACGATTTGGGGTGCCAATTTCATTTGCCAATTTTGTGGCAAAATTGGCGTGCCATTTCTTGTGTAATTTGGGCGTGAACCCCTGCCTATTTATAGGCAAACTTCAAAGGGGTGGGGATAATTCAGGGTGACGTGGAGCAACATGCTCCACACATTTTTTTTAATAATATATTTTTTATTATTATTTTTTTGATTTTTCATTAATTTTATATTAATAATATTAATATTAAAATAATACTAATAACACTAAAACCCGGTCAAAAATGAGTGATTACACAATATTCAAGGCTCAATGATCAATGATTCTATATGTCAATGTTTTAATGATTTTGATGACCATAACAACGATGCTACAGACAATGGATCGATGTAGTACTTACCCATACTTACCAATATAGCCATCAACAATGTTTTATGCAATATCCTTAATACACAAGGTTAGCTATACAATAATCAATATTCAAAGGTTCGGGAAAGGTACCTAGTCTATTCCCGAGACTTCGACTATACTCACCTCAACTTTCGAAGCTCTCAAGGCTCTCAGATATCGATTTCTTTGTTCCTAGCTTTTGTAGGAGATAATGAGACCTCTTTCTCCAACACTTGAGCGAGGTAAAACAAAGGGAGATGTTAGAATCAACACTATGAATTCAAAATCAATATTTAAGCTCAACAGAGCTTTTAACCAATAAAACTTCTATGGATTCATGCTTTAAAAGTATGGGTTCAATTAAGGCCTTAAAGAACTAAATCTTGAAATTAAACTCCAATGGTCCATGGAATCGTAAAATTGTTTGGGGGCTTAATCTTAGCAATCCAAGGGCTATCCAATGGTGTACAAAAATCAAGGTAAACTTGAGCAACCAAGGGAGGTGCTTGCTTGAGCTTAAGGTTGAAGATGGCACTGGAGTTGCTAGCTTAATATTTGGGGAAGATAAAGAAAAGATGAGAAGTAAGGTATGATAGGCTCGGGTAAAGTGTTAGTCTCTGTAAAGTGTTAAACACCTTACCTTTTTTCCTTTTTAATCATATCCAATAGTTTACCCTCAATACGAGAAAAACAATTTTCATCTTTTCTCACTTTTAACCTCCCAAGTAGCCAATGAAAAGGTTTCCTACCTTGGGAGGAAACTTATATTTGATTATAAACTAAACAAAATTGTTATCATCTCCATATACCAATTATCATCTTTCCTTTATTTATCATGCTCAATCCACGTGAAGAAATAAAGTAAGAAAGTGTCTCGCCCTTGAAAATAGGAAAGATTACAAGAGTAATCCCTTAACTTTTTATTTGTCTTATTATTGCCCTCAAACTTTCATTTTTTCACAATTTAGTCACTAAATTGTTTTCAAAAAATTCAATTAGGTCCAAAGTTTATAAATTGGACTTAATTAGAGTCCGATACGGTGTATTTAACCACACAACTTATGTCATTGCAATATTTTGGATCTTTCTAATGTAAAATCTCCAATCGTCAGAACCTTATTCCGAGTAGACTGGTTTTTGGGGTGTTACAGGGATTTTGCGCATTTTAGATTTTTGGTTGAGTTTTTCGAGTTATAAAGTGATTTTGTTTCATCTTTGGGGAAGAAGATAAATCAAAAAAAGAAAAAAAAGGAAAACATGATATGGATGACTTGTGGTTTCAATGTTAGCAAAAAGTAGCCCACATCAACACATGTGGCTGCTATATCACCATTTCATTTCTGATTTAACTCTCGAGTGACTAAAATAAGAAAAAAATCGAAAGTTCAATAGTTAAATTAAAAAATTTTAAACTTGAGTGAACACAATAGAAATGAGAAAAAAAGTTGAGTGATGGAATCTATAATTTACCCTTAATTTATCATTATAATCTCTCAAACACTAGTTTTATAGTTTACTCACTTTTTCAATTCTTTTAGGCTTAATAGGAAAAAACCAAACTGTCTTTTTTTTTCTAGATAGGTACCTAAATATGTTCCTAACATTTTCACATTTACTATTTTAGGTGCTTTACCGTTAACGACCGTTTAAAAAATTATGTTAGTAAAAAAAAACCTAAAATTCTCAAAAATTCCCAAAATAGTCCCCAAACCCATAAATTCTCAAATCATTAAGTCTCAAATCCCGGTTCCAACCATTGTCGTCGCCAATCGTCGAAGGTGTGCCCACCACTTTTGTAGCCCACGATCATTTCCTCCATCCTCCCGCCGCCAAAAGTCGATGGCCAACGTGTCTAACATCAAAACAAATCAGAACGATGAGAAGAGGAAAAATAAACGATGAGGGTCAACGACGGTCGATCAGATGACAAACAACGTGCGAGTCTTGCGGCGAGAGGATGAGGCTTTATTCTATCTCTGACAACGTGATAAACGACGACGATAATGGCCATATTTGAGGATCTAGAGATTTTGAGGTTATTTTGTAATTTTTTTGAAAATTTAGGGATTTTTTAAAAATTAAGTTAAAAGAAATAAAAAAAAATTAAAATAAAAGCCACATGTCATGTTTTAATTGGTTACAAGAATCTCTTCAAATCACCGTTAACGGCCAAACACCTAAAATAATAACTGTAAAAATATTAAACACTTATTTGAGCCGAAAAATACATTAAACACCTATACGAAAGAAATGTATAGTTTGAACATTTTTTTTCCTATGAAGCCATTCTTTTATGTGATTTTTAAATAAAAATAAAATATTCCCGATTTGATATTAAAACAGGAGTCACTCGTACAATCACCATCCCAACTTCCTTCTTTGTTTTCTCTCGCCTTTCCTTCTTATTCATTTTCTTCCGATCTGCGGCCTTCACAGCCTCGTCGATCTCCTCCACAACATATTTTCCAATCTCGCGATCTAATCAAACGCCGAGGTTCCGTTATCTCTCTCTTCTTATTGTTTTCGTTTAGTTTTAAATTAAAGGCACGCCTATTTATGATTTTTTTCTCTTTCTAGGGTTTCGTTAAAGGACGCCTCCCCAGTTCCATCTTATCTCGGGCAAGGGATTCCTTTCTTTTTTTCCCCTCTCCTTTCCGATTCTATGTATTACTTATAATCTAGAGTTTGCTTGCTTGCCGCGAAACAATCTTTCGATAACAAAAGGAAGTAGTTCAAATAATATTAGAAATCTATTGTCTTCCTATTTTATGCGCTATCTGATTTATGTTTATTTTAATCGGGGTCGTGATTTGATCTTCTGGGGAACTAAAATAAATAGAAGCCGTTTTGTTCGGTTTAGCTTTTTCTAGGACCTTAAATAATTTGTTTAGCCTTCTACATTAAATGGTGATAATACTTTATTGATGTAATTGTTCTATTTCCTTTTGGTTTATCTTTTTAAATTTTTGGGTACAACAAGATGAAGCAAATAGGTTTTCTGATTATAGGGAGAGTAGAAAAATGAATTCAAGGGCTCGCTGCAGATATAGCTACTAGTGATGTTAGTGAAGAAGATATTTATGAGGCAGGTATAGTGTTGGGAAATCAGGGTGTACTAAATGCCGTGGACAGGGGTGAATTTTGAACATTGAGAAGGGTGATTTTGGGACAGGTTATGTGGTAAAAGTGAAGAGAATAGGAAGCTACAGGACATGGGTTCACTAAGAAGTTCCTTTTGGTTGTGTAGGTCTTTTGCTGGCCTTGCTTATGAAATGCATGCAAGGAAAGAGAGAAAACAACTAAACTATAAATAGTGGAAGTGTATTTGCTTGCTCAACTGATACTTGGAGTTTGTTGGATATTTGGTTTCTTTTGAGTTTTACTAATGCAGCAGAGATTGTAGGGGTGAAGATAGATGCTAAGCCAACAATATACTCTCCATTTCTAATTGGTTAATGATTATTTGCTTTGGTGGTTTTACCTGAGAAACTTTGTTAACGTGTTGAGGTTTTTTTGGAAGTGCTCATTGAAGATAATTTGGATGGACTGTGATGCATAATTTGGTGGGAGTTTTATGCTAACCTATTGGGTGTATTCGGTTTATTGCTTCTGCCATGTTTGTGATTTTCATCAGCCGTGTCCTTTTTTTTTACTCCTTTAACTCCCAAAGTTTTTACTTTATATATCATGGTATTATGATTTTGCAAACTTCTTTACCCTAAAACCTTTGAACATGAATTTTGTATGATGATTTTTTCCAAAAATATAACTAAAGTTAACATTTTTCTTAATCTATGTATCAAGTTAGATATGAACATTCAATTATAAAATAAGGCTGATTTCTATTTTCTGAAGGAATATGAAGCCAAAATTTCATGAGATAAAATTAAATATTGATCATTTTAATAATTTGAAAGCGTTGCCAATAATTTATTTCTTGTTATCATTATTGGTAACTAGCTAGTGTGAAAAACTTTTACATTCTGTTACTAACATAACTTTTAGGTTATTGCTGTCTTCCCCCTTTCTTTTTTCATTTTCGTCAGTGAAACAAAATGTTATATATCTATACCTATGTACTGTTTTCTGTTTTTTCTTTTCTGACCATCTTTACATCAGCACTCAAACACCTCGTTTAAGTGTTGATTAATCTGTTTTCTATTTGCTATAAGTTCTTGTATTAAATCTTTGCTGGACCTCGACCTATAAGGAACTGGATTTCAAGGGATTGATGTTGACTTTCTTCTTGGTACTGAAGTTTTAGGTTCCTAGATTAACCCACAGAGACAAACAAGTAGTGCATATCTTTGCTGGGGTGAGATTTGCATACTAATATTATCTAACTTTTGGATATTCCATGTAGCTTATTCTGCTTGTTTACAACATCAAATTCTCATTTGAAATTCATCTTTACTCATTGCAAAGTGTTCAAATGATGGAAATTAATTTTTCTATCTTTCCAGATGTTTGAATCTGTTTGAATGACTTTGCAACAAAATCTAAACCATGACATCAAGCACGCTATCTGGAGAACGGAGGTAATTTTTTTGTGATATCTTCCTTTTGTGAGAAACTTTTCTGCTTCCTTTTTAAATTTGACAAAAACTATTAAAGATTCCTATCCAAACTGATTAAATATATTTGAAATCTAATTACGTAGAGTATATTTGATTGATCTTAGGCAATTTTGAACTAATTCAAGAGGATGAGGAAATTATAGTGATTATTGTACCTATTTAGAATTCTATCTTAGGTTTTCCCCTATCTTTGCTGTTATATTTTAGTTGGAGAAAATTTTTGAGAGGTTTTTCTTTAAGAATTAATGCTTTCACAAAAGATAAAGACATATGTTTCTTATTTTCTAGAAATGATTTTGGGCAATCTTGTCAAAGGGGGGCAAGACACGTAGTAGGTGCTAGAACCTTATATTGCTTGGGGCACAATAGCAGAAAGGGGGCTAGCTTATTGAAGGTGCAATATGTGTGTGTATATAAATAAAAAAAGCTAAAAGTATATAATCACGATAATGAACCCTAAAGCTCTGTTGCTCGGACTCGTCCATTTTTGGTGCCATTCCCCCTGTTAACACTTGACTTGGGTACTTGGTTTTAAAAGGCGCTAGGCTTTCCGAGGCGCCAAAGGTCCCTTTAGCGAGGCTCTAGGCGCTAGCCTTTCATAGGCGAGACACCCTTTTTATCGTAAGAAATTATAAATTAACCCTATAGCATATTTTGTACTTAAAAACATGATAATTATATTATAGATGCTAAAAGATAAAAATATTTTCTACTTAAATTTGTACTTAAGTCTCAAATTTTAAACAACCAAAAAATCAAATGATCTAATTGTAGAGACAGAACAAGAAGAAAAATAGAAAAGTAGTTTCTATTATTAAAAGAATTCTGTCGTGAAAAATTACAACTAGTTTACAGACTATTTAAAGACTAAAGAATAGGACTTTTAGTACATTAGGAGTCTTACTTACAATAGATTTTTAACTCTAATCCTCTTAGGAGATTAACTCTAGATAGACTATTTACAACAAGTAAAACTAATAATTACACATTAATTAAAACTCTAATACTTTTCAGATAAGCTTACACTCCCCTCAAGCTGGAGCATATACATTGTATAATCCTAACTTGAATAAAAACTTATCGAAAAGTGCTTTTGGCAGAGCTTTTGTAAGAACATCTGCTACTTGCTCTTCTGTAGAAACATAGTTTAAGGAAGCTATTCCATTTGTCAGTCTTTCTGCAATAAAGTGTCTATTAATCTCAACATGTTTGGTTCTGTCATGTTGAATAGGATTCTTGGCAATCTGTATAGTAGACTGGTTATCACAAAACACTTCGAACTTCTCTTCTTGAACCATTCCTAGCTCTTTGAGTAGCTTCATCAGCCAAATTCCTTCACACATTCCAAGAGCGAAAGCTCTGTACTCAGCTTCTGCACTACTTCTTAACACAACAGTTTGTTTTTTGCTCTTCCAAGTCACTAGATTTCCCCAAACAAAAGAACAATAACCGCTTGTTGACCTTCTATCTGTCAACTCACTTGCCCAGTTTGCATCTAAGAAAATTTTTACCAAAAGAACAATAACCGCTTGTTGACCTTCTATTTGTCAACTCACTTGCCCAGCTTGCATCTGAGAAAATTTTTACTGACCTATCAAGAGTCTTTTTGAACATTAAGCCATGTCCCGGTGTACCTTTAAGGTATCTCAGAATTCTAGTAGCAGCTTCCATATGTTCTTGTCTAGGATCTGTCATATACTGGCTTATAATGTTTACTGGAAAAGCAATATCTGGTCTGGTGAGTGATAAATAGATCAATTTTCCCACGAACCTTTGATAAAGTCCTTTGTCAGCTTTAGGACTCTTCTTTGCTGAATTTTAAACCTATATCCATGGGAGTGTCAGTCGGTGTACAACCCAACATTCCAGTCTCAGTAAGTAGGTCCAGAACATATTTCCTCTTGTTAATAACCAGACTTTTGCTTGATCTTGCTACCTCCATGCCTAGAAAATATTTGAGCTTTCTTAGGTCTTTTATTTCAAACTCCTTGCTCAACAAAGCTTTCAGGTGGCTTATTACTTCCTCATCATCTTCTGTCAAAATTATGTCATCGACATATACTATTAAGATCTTGGTTTAAAAAAGCGCGCCTAGGCGCAGTGAGGCGACGTGAAAAACGCCTCCACCAGCAAAGGCGAGGAGAGGGACGAGAGGCGCTGCTGGGCGGTGCAAGGCGCGCGCTTTTTGTAGAGGCTCAAGGCGCTGCGCTTCTGACGCCTTCTGGACAGCCACGACGAAGTTCAAGGCAGTCGTTGTGGTTGGGCTTTGGGTCGGAACGGAAAATGAAGAAAATAAAGGAAAGTTAAAGGATTCATGAAGGATGAATTTGGAGAAGCAGAAAAATGGTGAGATGTTCTGAGCGGCGGCAGCAATGGATTGAGAGTTTAGGAAGAGAGGCTGCTGCTAGGGTTTAAAAATACTAAGGTTTACATGAATTTTTTTAAACTAAAATAAAAATGGGTTGGTCATAAGCCTGTTACATTTAGTTTAAAATAATGGCCCAAACTCAAAAATAAATCCAACTAACTTTAAAAATGGGTGATTATCATTCCCTTATATTGTTTGATATTATTAATTTTGTGACTTGATAAATCTAGACCAAAAAAATTAATTTTAATATTAATTTTTTTGTAAATTAATATAATAAAATAAAATTTATTTGTAAATATTTATTAATTTAAGTAAAATACTAAAATTGTATATTCAAATAATATAAATTTATCTATATTTTAAAATATTTATTTTTAATAGCTTGCAAATTTACATCTAATAGGAATATTTTGATCTTCTAGCATTTATAATATAATTATCATGTTTTTAAGTATAAAATATATTATAGGATTGATTTATAATTTTTTAGCACAAAAGGGCGCCTCACCTACGAAAGGCGAGCGCTTTCGCCTAGCGCCTAGCGTTTCGGCTCCAAGGACCCTTTGCGCCTCGGAGCGCCTAACGCCCTTTAAAACTAAGATTAAGATAACCTTTTTTGTTTTTGGAGGTTACCTTAGAGAATAGGGGGTATGATCTGCCAACAACTGCTTGTATCCACCTGTCAAAACAACTTTGGTGAATCTATCAAACCAAACTCTAGGTGATTGCTTTAACCCATAGAGTAATCTGTTAAGCTTGCAAACCTTCTGCTTAGTCTCTTCAGACTCTAAACCTAGTGGAATCTTCCTATAAACCTCCTCTTTCAATTTTCCATTAAGAAATGCATTCTTAATGTCAAGTTGATAGAGTTTCCAGTCATAATTAACAGTCAAGCTTAATAGAACTCTTACAGTGTTCAATTTAGCTACAGGGGCAAAGGTCTCCTTGTAGTCTACTCCATGAGTCTGTGTAAAACCCTTGGCCACCAACCTTGCCTTATATCTGTGCACACTTCCATCAGAATTGTATTTAATGGCAAACACCCATTTGCATCCTACTGATTTCTTGCCTTGTGGGAGATCTGTTAGGGTCCAAGTACCATTTTCTTCTAGTGCCTTAATATTTGGGCTTGCCGGCAACGGTGGCTAGGCTTGAAGGCGGTGGCTGGAATTTGGGGAGGCAGAGCAATTTTAGGTTTTTCTTTCCTCTACCCTGAAAATGAAACAGGGGGAAAGGGGATATTTAAATTAAAAAAACACGTGTTTTTTTCTAACTACAAAAGGCACAAAAGCGCTCGTCTCACGCCTCAGGCGAAAAGCCCCCGAGGAGTGCGCCTCCTGTACCTCGGCCCTTGGAGGCGATTTTTTTTTTGCGCTAGGCGCACTTTTTACAACTATGCGTGGGTATGTGATCTATGTTGGATTCCTTGGATACGATCTCTATTGATTGAAAAGAGGAGAGGTGGAAGGAAAAGGAGGAGAGCTGGTAAAAACATGGTTAGATCAGAAAGGAGATTAAGGGCAGATCAGAAAGAAAAAAGGAGACAAGGAGAAAAAGAAGCAGCAGCAGATGATGACTAGGTTGAGAAAAAAACATAATTTGGGCCTGGGCTTGAGAAAAAGAAAAGATATGAGACGATAAATAACAAAGAGAAGGGGAAAAGAATTGAAATTTAAGCATGGGCTTGAAAAGTATGGCCCAAATTATTTTCAAATTAATATATAAATTCAGTCCAAATAATTCTAGTTCAAAATATATTCATTTATAATGGATCAAAAGTACTGAAAGTTAATAATTATCAATATTATTATAAAATAAAATATTTTCAACGTAATTGTAGTTTTTACCAAAATATAAAGAATCCTTATTTATGTAGAATACAGGTATTATATGTTTTGTAAATTATTTAATATGTGAAATGTATACCCACATATGTATTCTTTTAATTGTATCCTTTTGCGCCAAACTCTTCCACACCTGTATTCTTTTAATTGGATCCTTGGGTTCAAGACAATTGACGAGTTAGACACCTAGACATGTACCAATACCTGTACCTGAGTCCCTGCAAGATAGCTCTAGAGAGTGGTCCGATTATCTTACACACATCACATGCAAAATTTTCTGTTTCTTTTGCTGGACGATATTCATGATTTCCTTATGGTTCCATGTCTGTTGCTGAATGCTCAAATATTGAGAAGATATTTTGACTGCCATTCTTACTAGTAAAGGTACATCTAAGTAAACAAGTTATATATAAAATAAATTGAAGATCTTCAATTAGGTGGCCTTTTTGACGTTTGTTGCCTTAAAAAGCTTGTGCCTAGATGCATAAGGTGTGCGCTTGATCAATGCACCAGAAAGGGTTTAAGGCTCTTTTTCTGTTTTGCGCTAGTTGCAGAACCTAGGTCATGCCTTGATCTCACAGATTTTTACAGTTATCACATAAATTTTGAGTGATCACAGAAGGTGCACCTTGTTTGTTGGTATTATCAGCCTTTTTACTCTTTTGTTTTGTCATTTTCTTCTACAGTATAGTTCACACTAATAAATGGTTCTTAGCTTATGCGTTGCAATGCAAATTGCTTTTTATTTAAGATGCTAATTTTTCTGCAGATGGGCTTCTGCAAGGCGAAGTGGCATGACTGTTTTGGGAAAAGTTGCTGTTCCAAAACCTATTAACTTACCTAGTCAAAGGTACCTTTTTTCCCCCATAGTGCATGTTATATCTGTTTTTCAATGTTAAATAAACAAGGCACTTGAGTTCTTCACTTTAAACTATTCTCATTTTCTGTTGCTTCAAGGTTAGAAAATCATGGTCTGGATCCTAATGTGGAAATTGTACCCAAGTGAGTAGCACCATATCTAAATGAGTTTTTTCCTTCTTTAACCTTCAACCTCTATTGCGATTTCTATGATGGGATGGTTTGGATGGTAGAAATACTTATCAATAGCTTTGGTTGTTCTATACATATAGGGGCACTCTTAGTTGGGGGAGTAAATCATCTTCTTCATCAAATGCATGGGGCTCCTCGACATTGTCTTCAAACACTGATGGTGGTAGCAGTTCACCTAGCCACCTAAGTGCCCGCCCTTCATCTGGTGGCAGTGGCACACGACCTTCAACTGCAGGTAGTGACAGAGCACCTGAATCTACTAATGCTCAGGGTTCAGATTCTAGACCATTGTCATCTTCTGGGCCATTGGCTTCAAATCAGACATCACTTGCATCTTTGCGTCCTCGAAGTGCAGAAACAAGACCTAGTAGCTCTCAGTTATCTCGGTTTGCTGAACCTGTTCATGAATATTCAGGGGCATGGGGTGGAACTGGGACAGCTGAAAAATTGGTATGGTCATGTAGTCAATGAGTTCATTGGTCAATGGTCAAAACTTATTTTAACCATGAAATTGCTTATATGTAAAATTTTGACTTATTGCTATTCAAGTATTTGCTTCAGTTGTAGTTTCAAGCACATTATGATTATTACACTTGTGATTATGTGCTCAAGGTTCCTTTCTGATAATTTGTTATTGGGTGCTTGCTATACATTGAGGTGCTTGCTGCCTGGTGTTATGGCATTGGTTTTAATGTGGTTTATGAATTAAGTAGTTTTGAGTGGCAAAGTGTGAGATGTTCTAATATTTTAGGATTTGGGCAACTTAATCCATTTTAAATGCTTCACATATCCAGTCCCTTCCAAGTATTCTTACCTATGAAGTCATTATGTTATTCTCTCTTGCAGTTTGCTTTTCTGTGTCTAAATGCGGCAGTTACAATTGTTCATTGCAGGGGATGTCATCTTCCAAGAATGATGGGTTTTCTCTCACTTCTGGAGATTTTCCTACTCTTGGGTCTGAAAAGGATACCTCTGGAAAAAACACGGAGTTGCAAGGTTTTCATTGTTTTTTATTTTTATTTTTTTTATTTATTTGTAATTGTAGATTTATTCATTTGGTTTTAAGGTCGGTCTTCTTTCAAAACATTATGAGTTTGTATTCTCAAATGAACTTTTTTTCCATGAGAAAACTTGCTATATACACTTACTCTGAAAAAGAAAAAAAAAATCTGCACCAAATTTTGAACGTTTAGGTTTAAATATTTGTACTGCAACCACTGTAAGGCATGAAGTTCTATGTTGAATGCTTGATTTGCTGATGGAATCTTTTTATTAACGAACTCATATTGGACCTAACAAGGTATTTGGATTGTGTATTTTAAATGTTTTTTGAGGGAGTCTCTTGGATTGGCATGATGCCCTATCACCAGGCTGTGATATTGATATCAGTTACTGTTTTGTATTTTTCTACTTTGATTTGAAGCTAGAATAATCGAGAATAATTTATGGATTTATGTCCTTGAGTGGGCTATTTTATTCTGTTCCCTCTCAACATGACTAAATTTGACTGCAGAGCATGGTTCCCAAAGTCGCCCTAGCTCATCCTCCGGGGTAGAACCAATGAAAGAGAGGACTCGGAATTCTGTTGGTTTGTGTGCAACTCTCTTTTCCCATCATTTTGGTTTAGCATCAGCTTTTGTTATATTGGATATTGGCACTCTGATATGATTAAGTTGTTTATGTATCTTTTTTCAGTTGACATTTCTGGAAATGAAAATCAAAAGAGCGGAGCTGCAAATTTTTGGAGAAGAGAGAATCCTCCATACAGTGAAGATGGAGTCCGGCCAAACATGGAGAAGTGGCATGTGGATGCCCAGGGACCTCATCCATACCCTAATACTGCTATCCCCCCTCAGCATTATGATGCTTGGCATGGCCCACCAATAAACAATCATCCAGGTGGTGTTTGGTATAGAGGACCTCCTGCAGGTCCTCCATATGGACCACCAGTACCTCCTGGGGGATTTCCCTTGGAGCCATTTCCTTACTATCGACCTCAGATTCCAGGTAGTGCTCTAGCTAATCATCCACGACCAGTTCCTCCTCCAGCAGCAGGGCCAAGGGGACCTCATCCAAAAAATGGAGATATGTATAGAGGCCCCATGCCTGATGCTTTTGTCCGCCCTGGTATGCCAATTAGACCTGCTTTTTACCCTGGTCCAGTACCCTATGAAGGCTACTATGGTCCCCCCATGGGCTATTGTAATTTAAATGAGCAAGAAATGCCATTTATTGGAATGCCAGCTGGTCCTGCTTATAACCGGCATCCGAGTCAAAATGCTCCAGATCCTGGTGGTTCTCATGCCAGGCCCAGTGGTGGCTATGGTCCTCCTGGAAAAGCACTGGCTTCAGAGCATTTTGAATCTGGCCATCCTCATGATACACGAGGACCATACAAGGTTCTTCTGAAGCAGCATGTTGGCTGGGAAGGAAAAGATGAACACAGGTCAGAGGATACTGTGACCAGTGTAGAGAAGGGTGTTCTAACGAGAACATCATCATGGGAAAATGATTGGGAAGCGGATCAGAGAAAGAAGGAAGAAGTGAATACGAGGACAGTTGTTGAAGAAGCTTCCACTCAGATTACTGACCACCATGGAAGGGATTCTATCTCGTCCAAAGTGAAGTCATCTGAAGGCGTAAAAAAAGCTAGGGCATATGGTGACATTTCAGCAAAGAAAATTGAGCATACAGAAGACCCTGGTGCCACAAAAGATTCCAGTCTGATTCAGAAGATAGAAAGTTTAAATGCAAAGTCTCGTGCCTCTGATGGACATTATGAATCTGTTTGCAGAATGGAGGAGCAGAAAAATAAATCACAAGTGGTTAATGCAAGGGCAAAGCATTTTGCAAATGAAGTTGCTACTGGTTCTCATGCTGTATTTCATGATAAAAGGTCTGCTTCTGGAATTACTGGACCTACTTCTAATGAAGTAGGTGTTTCATACGGAGAGAAGAGAATGGATATGCCAGCTGTTGCAGACATCAGCAGGTTAGTTTTCTTTCTAGCTGCTTTTATTTGATAATTTGCTTGTGGCTCTTACTTACATACACATTTACAGGAGACCTGCCCATAGCAAGCATGGGAATCGAGGCAGGGAAAGATTCAATTCTGAAGATGTTGATGGATGGAGAAAGAAACCTCCGGCTATAGATTCTTCAAATGTAAAGTCCACCGCACATTTTGAAAACCCTTCTGATGCAAATGTGGAAGACCATGTGTCATTAGAGTCTTTAGAAAAGTCTGCATCATATCCCCAAACAAGGAATGAGGGTGAGTTGGTGCCTCCTGTGTATGATCCAAGTGATAGCGAAGCGCAGGTAATTTTCTTTATGTTATATGCCTTATATTTTTTAACCTAAATTTAATGTACAAATTTGACATTTTCTTCAGCGTGCTATGATGAGGGAACTTGCTAAGCAGCGTGCCAAACAACTACAAAAAGAGGAAGAAGAGCGGGATAGAGACCAGAAGGCTAAGGCTCTGGCTAAATTAGAAGAGTTGAACAGACGTACTCAAACAGCAGAAGGTTTAACTCAGAAGTTGGAATCAGTTCCAGATTTGGCTGTCCATAGTAAGCAGGAAGAATCCAGAATGCTAGCTGATGAAGTCCTCCCTAGCAGATCTGAAATAACATGCTTGGTTTCTGGCCCAGCTGTAGTTGCAGATGTTGGTCAAAGCAGCACTGGGGAACTTGAGAAGACCACTGTTTGGTCCAATCAACAACCCTTGGTGTCAACAAGGAAGGCAACTGCCGAAGTGCATAACCGTTCTTTGCCATTGCAACACAGAGTTACTAATGCTGATGCTGCTCTCCATGATCACCCACAGGTTAGCGATGGTAGCTGTTCAAAGCAGAAGCATGTGGGCTATAGGAAAAAAGATCCTAACTTATTGGATATGAGTTCCAGTGAGAAGCATATTACTACAAGTACAATTGAATTGCCAAATATTCATACTGATGCAGTAGTTGATGGGGCTCCGTCTGCTGAGGCTGTTACAAATGAAATTGACTCGATCTCTGTGTCAATTTCTACCCAAAATGTTGTGAACGAGTCCACAATGCACCAGAAAAGGAAAAATAATAGGAGTGGTAAGATCAAATATAAAGTGGATGAGGCATCATCTGTGGCTCCTTTATCATATGGGATTTCAAAAGAAATAAATCATACGTGTTCCTCTGTTGAGGGTCTGAAGCCCAAGTCTTCTGAATGTAAGTTGGATCCTAACTCATCTCTGTCTCCAACTGAATCAAAGGATGGAAACAGGTCTTCAGCGCAGGACTCATCTTTTCCTCATGAAGAAGCCTCTGGTCAAGTGAATAACCAGTGGAAATCTCAGCATTCTCGCAGGATGCCACGTAATCCACAAGCTCTTAAATCTGCAGTCCACAGTGGTGCTGCTGTCTGGGCACCTGTGAGGTCACAGAACAAAGCTGAGGTTACTGAAGAAGTCAGCCATAAGTTGGCAGCTGAGAATGTTGCTCCTCAGGCTAAGAAAGACGATCAAGTGCAGAACAATCCTAGAAATAAGAAGGCTGAGATAGAGAGATACATCCCGAAGCCTGTTGCAAAAGAAATGGCTCAGCAAGTAATTTCTCAGCAAACAACAGCTCATTTGGACAATCAGACTGCAGTAGATGAGATTGCAGGAAGAGCAGATCCTGGGTTCCATGGAATTGAATGTCCTCAACAGTCGAGCACATCCACAGGGACTGTGGGGAACACTACTGAGTCTAAGACTGATGGTAGGCAGGGAAGAGGACATGGATCTTGGCGCCAACGCGCCTCAGCTGAGCCAGCATTGCAAGGCTTGCAAGATGGACTTTATTCCAATCCTAGTAAAAATGCTGAGAAATCAACTGAGCAGAAGCAACAGCAGAAGGCTGCTTCCAGCCTAGTGACAGAGCAGCAGCCCAAGTATGATGAATGGGATACTTCTGATGGTTGGAACATGCCTGAAAATCCTGATTCTACTGTACCACCAGTACCTGTTTTAAGACATCAGGGGATGACAGGCAGGGGAAAGCGGCATCCATTCAAGGGACAAAAAGGTGGGGGAAACAACTATAATTCTGATCTCAAGAAAATAAATAATGGCGAAGCTGATAAACTTAACCCACAATCGTCAGTCCCTGAGATGGTTCAATTAGACTCACCTTCTGGATCAAAAGAGAATCGTGCTGTTGGGGATCGATCAACATCTCATTGGCAACCCAAATCTTCACACATCAATCAAAGAGGAAGCAAGCCTGATAGTGATCCAAATGTTGGTGCTGAAATTAGTAGGACAAACAGAAATGATTCTGCCCCTCAGGCTAAGGTGTCACACCCATCTCAACCAGACAAAGAAACCAGAAAAGGTTTGACTCCGTCTCTTAAAGATCATGTCTCTGAAAAAGTAAGTGTCGAAGAAGCACATGATGTCGGGTATCATGAGTCTAAGAGGGAAAGGAATGTAGCTTCACTTAAAGGACGCCCTCACTCCCCAAACCAAGGTCCTGGTCTTCCAGCTGGGGCACCTCCATCGAATATGGATACAAGAAATGAGCAGCGCTCAACCACAGGATTCCGTAAAAACGGAAACCAAAATAACCGATATGGCAGAGGGCACAATTCCATTTCCCGTGGTGACTGGGGCTCATCTAGTCAAGAAATGAAGCAACAAAACCCACCTGCAAACCGGGAACGGCAAAGGCACAATTCCCATTACGAGTACCAGCCAGTTGGACCCCAAAATAACAACAATAATAATAATTATAATAATAGAGCAAATAATCCTGAAGGAGCAAGAGATGGATCGCATGGCACAGGTGTGAGGTACAGGGAGAGGGGTCAGAGTCACCCAAGGCGTGGTGGGGAAAACTTCCATGGACGTCCAAGTGGCACTGGTGGTTATGAGTAGTGAGGAAGGACTTCAGGGTAGGTATTTTATTTTATTTTTGGTCAAAATTGCTATCTGCCATAGAACAACGGTTTGATCCCTCTTATTATTTTCAGGTATTCATTCGTGACTAGGCACTTTTTGTGCTGTAAAAACTAGTAGTAAATCTTGGTTTAACTGATGGTGTATGGATTGAGCAGGGCTAGGAGAAACAACAGATGAGCCTGCGGTTTATTTCATTTGTAGTTTTCAACTGTTATTAGGAATGGTCAATCTGTTTTCTGCAGAACCTGTGCCCCATTTGTTTGAGCCTTGTATTTCAGTGAAGTAGAGAACTTTTTAGTCTCCCACTTCCTTTTCATCTCTCTCTACATATATATAATGTATGTATGAACGTACATATGTACGAATTTATGCAGTATGTTTAGAAACCTATTTGGCTATTTGCTAGATTATCAAGAGGGTTAATACGACCCACGTCGTTTTCGGGAAATCTGGCAAAGTAAATCAACAGAGGCATTACCTGAAGGTGGTGGAATAAGAAAACCAAAACAAACCTAAAGAGGTAGGAGCCTCATATGCGTTAATCAAGAGTCTTGTTAAATAGGTTGGATGTTGCCACCACAGCCAAGGATTTAGCATCAGACTGAATCCTAAATTTAGTTTAAACTATAAAAGTAAAATATGATGTTTGAATTATGGAACTAAAATTAAAGATCACGAGAAATTAATAAATACTAATTTTATGTCTATGATTAGAGTTACAATGGGATTAGAATTTAAACTGATCTTAGATCTTACTAATCTTCCAAATTAAATGTGTAAATTCTATCACATTGTAATTATAATCATAGTCTTAAAGATCAGCTTTTCATATCCAAACAATTAGTCTATTTATTTGGAAAAGCGTAATAATTCTCCTTGCATAATTGATTCAAACAAAACATTTAAATTAAAATATATTATTTAAACAATTGAGCACAATATCGTTCCAAAATATTAAATTAATGACAACATTAAGATTCATGAGAAATACTAAACCAAAATCTATTAATTAAGTTAGTTACAATTATATTAATCTTATACCTTTATTTCCATATAGTCTATCATGTAAGCTATGTAGTTGAGAAAGCCACGAAACACACACAAGAGTCAACTCCTTACCACTTAAGTCAACCAAAATTACAGATCACATAAATATGAATAATAATAGAAAATTCAGTATCAAATCAAGATGTCAATTTAATTAATATTAAAAAATCATAAGGTTAAGAACAAGAAATGAAGATTACTTGAATTAAAGAAGAAATTCTAATTTAATACAAGTCCCACAAAGTCACAATCGAATCGATTCACCTTTGAATTAGAAATAAAAACTTAACCATATACGATGGAATAAAAATTCACAAGAGAGAAAAAGTGTTGTCAAAAGTTGATGTCTCCTAGAGAGTCTAATAGAATCCTTTAATAAAATTTTATTCCAACAAAAGAAAAGTTAAAATAAATAGAACTCTAAACCCTAAATAAATCTCCAAATAATATGAGAGATAATTTCTTGTCCGACACTTCTAAAATAATGGAAATAATCATAAAAGTGAGCTCGCCCCAAGTTCAACTTTAAAATTTTATTTTTTTTACGTCAATTTTCAATCAGTATTCAATTACAAAACGTGATCACACTATATTGAATTTGATTTTCTACCCATTTTTATTTTTGTTCCAAAAGATTTGACATTCACATGGAAAGTAAAAAAAAACATGATTTTCAGTTGATTTTCACCATTGCACCTTCAGTTTTTGAACTGAAATTTTTTTCGAGTATGATGATAGGAAAATATTTTTGAGGATTAATTTATTAATCTTGGATAATTGATCCAGTGTCCAATGAATTAAATTTAGCTCGAGTAAAAGATGGTTTGATTCAAGATTGATTTGAAAAACTAAAAAGTGGTAATTGATAGTTCAATGACCAATTTGTAAAGCATGCAGATATTAGAGAATTGCATGTAAAATATCCCAAAAATGATTTTATTGGTTTCTAATGGAATGTATTAAGTATACGTGTCCGGCCTTTATGGTATTGGAATTTGTATTTGATGATCGATAAGTATGAATGAAAATCGGCCCTTTTTGGTATCCCTATTTATGTCCCCAAATATGCACGGTCAGAGACAGATTCATATGCATAATGGGAGCCAAAGGAGCTCTTGCCATCTCCCACTCACCAATTTTTTTAATTTATATAATATTTAAAAAGTTAGATTAATTATGAATTTATCTCCTTCTAACTCTAGCTCGGACCTTGTGCACAGTAACCCCATGTATTTTACTTTAATACAAATTATAGATTTGATTAAATTGTTAACATGGAAGCATTTAGCAGTACAACCTGGCTACCTTTCCCCAACTGTAAAAGGAAGCTAAAAAGTGATGCATAGAGACAGAAGCAAGTAGGAGTGAACCCAAAGAACAGTTCGTACATTTTATAGGTAATATTAGTATAGCTTTGCAGATTTTAGGGGAAAGCCATTTATTTCCTTTCCTTCGTTTAACAACGAAAAAGTGGGAGGAAATTTCTGTTAGCTGTCAAGGTCCCCGAATATGATCGATAACCAATTTAACTCCTAATTCCAAAACCAATCATTTTATTTTGATTGTTGTAAGAGGTATGACTCCTCATGCCTGCTTGGAACCTTCCGACAGTAAATATGTAATTTACGAGAAAACAAGGATGAAACATCAAGATTCCAATATGAAAAAAAGTAAAAATTTAAACTTAGAAATTTGTATTCACTAGACATCTTGCTACGATCACTGGCTTAACTTAGAACCGACTAAATCTATGTTTTGATACCACTAACTATAACATCTTAAACCCAACATGGTCAATCCAAAGGGTTGAAGGTGTCACATTGGGTCCCAAAGCGATCGACCAAATTTTCTAAACTATTTGTTTGGCCAACTTTTAAATATTTATGTAACAAATCATATTAAAATAAAAAATCATAAAAGAGTATAAAATAATTTAGAAAATGAAGAGCTCCACAATTTTAAATCACTGTATATCAAAATAAATATAATAATAGAGTTACATACCAAAATTACAGTAATATCTTATGAATACATAACCTCAACTAAAATACTAAGGTACTCTAATATTTGAAGTTGAGTCTTAATTTAATTAATATATAAATTATTATAAACTTAAAAGGTTGGAAGCAAGTTATGGTTTGTATTGTGTGAAACCTTCTTTGTTCATGGAATATACATTCCATTATTCATAAATATTAATCATAGTCCATCAACCTAAATTCAAAATTACGAGATTTTTAAACTCAACGAATGAGTCTACTAAAAAAATAGTATGATTTTTATTTTAAGAAATTCGGATACAAATATATATATGTATAAAGATTAAAAAATATATAAATATATATTATCATATAATTATATAGTATATTAAAAAAGGACAAGATCTTTGTAATCAAAACGTCATTAGGAAACTGTGTAATTTAATTCAATGTGGGCAGTTGAAAAGTTTCAAAAGCAAAGCACTGTTCAATTCAACCAACCTATTGATACTTGTTTATCATTAATTTATTATCGAAAAGGCGCACAAAATCTTAGAGTCGAAGTCAAGCCTTAATCCAACTCTTAGGCTTCGTTTTTAATTACGTCCCGCAACCTAAATAGATTTTTGTCCTAAATTTTTTTGTCAAATAGAAATCAGTTTGATCTCCGACGAATATTTTTTTATTATTTTTTGTCTAAACGATCGTTTGATAACAACTAAATTTTTTAATTTCTGACAACGGACGACTAAACCCAATAACAGTTAGCCCACAACAACAAAAAACGAAACCTTAATATTGTTTATGCATAGAAAGGATGGATCTTTCTCCTTCCTGAATCTTTTCCCTATTATAATTGTTATAAGGTATAATGCCAAAAAATATCTATGTCATTTAACTGAATAGTCACTTTGGTCTATTTTTTTAAAACAATTTACTTTTAACGTTTTATTTTGGGTCGAAATGACTCTTCTGAGGTTAAAAATTGTTAATCAACTAATGATTAATAATAATCAATTTGAAATGACTTAAAAGGGGCAGCAAAATTTTTTTATATTTTATATAATTTTATAAAATTATTTGTTAACTGATGTAATATTTTTTTTCAAGTCAACACATTTTTTCTATATGATACTATCATGTTAGCGTGCACTGCCATGTAAGTTTTGCATGTCATTTCAAGCTATTTATTGTTGGTTGACTAACAGTTTTCATTCGTAGAGGGACTATTTTGACCCAAATTAAAACGTTAAAGTTAAATTACTTCAAAAAAGGGAGGGGCAAAATTACTATTCAAATGTTATGGGCATTTTTTTGAAATGATAATTAATATTTTATTTTGAGTAAAGTACACCAATAGTTCCTAAACTATGAGTTTTTTTATAGTCTTTATCAATGAATTTTTGAAAGTTCAAAATGATCATAAAATTTATCGAAAAGTTATATTATAGTTCACTCCATCGTTATCTATCTTTAAAGAGATGACGTGATACATTAACTCAATGGTTAATATCTTATTTAACCCTTCAATCGTAACTAAATTTTAGTTTTATACTTGTTCGATATTAACAATTCAAAAATATAAAATTTTCAGAAAACTTTTAAATATATATATAAACTCATAATTTTTAATATATATATAATTTTGTGATTTTTTAAAACCATATAAAACTAAATTAAAAGACAATCAACCAAAATAAAGTTACAAAGAATGATGGTGTGTTTTTACAAATTTAGACTCTGGGGCTCTAAGTTATAATAATGTAAATCTATATATTTACAAAATAAAATCATCAATATCCAAAGTCTTTGAAATTTCAAACTGGAGCAAGTTGTTTAATCTTTCAATCTTGTAATTGGTACTACTAGCGTTGATAAATGTAAATGGAACCATTGTATTACTATTTTTATTTTATTTTTTTTTATTTTTTATGTTAAAAAATAGTCTAATTTTCTTGGGAAATGCTGCATTTTGTCATCATTTTGGGGCTTTGGATGAGAGCTTGATGCTGAAGTTGAAGCTAACTTGGTTGTAACGTGGGAGCTAAATTTTGTTAAAGCTGGTTTTATTGGAGATATCGCAGCAGCATTTTTAGGCTTTCTTAGAGATATTTTAAAAAACTTTCTGAAATTTTGAGATTTTTTTAGAATTATTGATTAGAAATATTGGAAAAGTACTCAAATAAACTTTTAGTTACAGTTGAAGAACCAAATGAGATAGTAACCCTCGAGTGAACGTGTCTTGTCATCCTTTTAATGACAATTAACAACGAAATGATTAAAATATAAGTTTTTGATCGTTTTAATGTTCACTTTGTAACTTTTGAAATTTCACTAACCAAAATGATAAGAAACTCAGTTTAGGAATGTTTGGTATACTTTAATCTACTTTTTTTTATATTTTTAATAGTCTTAAGGTGATTACAAAGTAATATTTGTTCATACATATTATTTTACTTTTATATAGTCTTAAAATAAAGCAATAAAAATTGGAACGAGACTAACAAATCCATTTACAAATTCTTTATCATTTCACCTATAATTATTTTTTTTAAATGACTGTTTTGCCTAAAATATTTTAATTATTATAAAATAATTAACTCTTTTTAATTGAAATTCACTAGTTTTATTGGAAAAAAATCTTAAATTTCACCAAAAAAATCTTAAATTACTATGAAAGTTCATAACTAGTAAATAAAATGATTAACTGAATTTATTTTTACTAACCTAATAACACTAATTTAATAGTAAAGTAACAAAAATCCAAATATAATTTAAAAAATCAAATGAGATGATTATGACATTAACAATAAAAAATTATCCATTCATTTTCTAATCTAAAGTAATAACTAGCTATCCCTATATACAAAAAATAACTAGCCATCCCTCTAAAAATAAGCATTAACTCTAAAAAACCATTTTTTATTTTAAAATAAACATAATGTCAAAAAATGCCTATGACGTTTGACTGAATAGTCACTTTGGTTCTTATTTTTTTAACAATTTAACACCCAATGTTTTATTTTGAGTCAAAATGACCCCTCCGTGAATGAAAATTGTTAGTCAACTGATGCTATATAACTTTAAATGACTTGACAGAATAGCGTGTCAGAAGAAAAAATATTTTATATTTTATACAATTATTTTTTGACTGGTGTGTCATTCTGTAAAGTCAGCATATTTGCTTATATGACACTGCTATCACGGAGTGCACTGTCATGTAGGTTTTTCACGTCATTTTAAGTCATTTAGCATTAGTTGACTGACAGTTTTCATCCGCAGATGGGCCATTTTGACCCAAAATAAAACGTTGAGGGTTAAGTTGCTTCAAAAAAGAATATGGGTCAAAATGACTATTTAATCAAATATTAGGAGTATTTTTTAGCATTATGCCTTTAAAATAACTATTCACTTTTAAAACCTATTTTTTATTTAATTTATTTTTTCTTTTAAAAATAAACATTTTTAAAATATTATTCTGTTAAAAAATATAATTTAATGACCAAAATAAGAAAATGAGAATAATTTAGCGACCAATAATATTGTTTACCCTTCAATTAAATATAACAAATGAAGTTATTCGTGAGAAGATGTTTATGAGTCTGGAGGATCCAATTCCTAACCTATCAAGAGATAATCATAATCCATAGACCTTATCTATCACCTAATATAAAGTTGAATCTTTTGCCTATAAAATTTTACATAGGTTTTAGTCCATTAGAGGTTTACTAAGAATAGGATTAAGATACATCCTACATAATTAGATATGCATTAATAAGTAATTATTCTCCTCTTTTGGTTAAAGTATAGTAGACGACCCTATATCATATATATAAGTTTATTTTAGTCTCTCTATTATAGAAAATAATCATTTAGTCTATGTACTATACTTAAAAGTTTATTTTAGTCTTTCTACTATAAAAAGAAATATTTTAATCCCTACACGTTTGAAAAGTGAATATCTTAGTCCTTGTATGTTTAATCGAAAAGGGTGATACACAAATCATAAAAATATTTGAAATTAATTAATTTTTTTTTTCAAAACTTTGAAAAATATGTTATAAAAATTTTAATTTAATTTATTTTAAAAAATTATCTAATTACAGTTGGACATGTATCATGTATTACGAAAAAAGTCAACACCATCATAGAATTTTCTTATTTACTCACTTCCAAAATGTACATTGAATAAATTACTCTCCTTTTTTCAAGAGGGGTCAATTTGCCCAATTTCAAAATTGACAAGGACTTAAAGGGTGTTTAAACCAAAATATTTAAGCCAACTAACTATAACTTTAAAATTTTAGACCAAAATATTCACTTTTCAAACGTACAAAGACTAAAAGCTCTCCTTTTATAGTAGAGACTAAAATGAACTTTAAATATAACACATGAATTAATATATTCTTTTTATAGTAGAGGGACTAAAATAAACTTTTAAGTATACTATAAAGACTATTAATAAACTTTAACCCTGGTTCGTATGTTGCTCTTGTCTAAATTTTTAATATCTAAAATTAACAAGTTTTGAATACAATAATAAACTATATTAATTTATTTTCAAACATTGAAGAAAATATATTTGTATAGAGTTAATCCAGAATTTCGAATACATATTGTATAATGAAGTTGAAAGATACCAAAATAATATAAAGATCAATAAACTTATGGATTATTATCCTATACACTGACGGTAGAAACTGAAAGTTTCCACAAACGCTTTAGTTTTAGGGTTTAGGGTCTTAGTTTAGGGTGTGAGGTTTAAGGGTTTAGGGTGTGAGGTTTAAGGGTTTAGGTGTAAGGGTTTAGAATTTAGGGATAGTGGTTAGAATTTAGGATTTAGGGTTAGAACTTAGGGTTTAGAGGTTGGGGTTTAGTTTTTTAGGTTAATATGGTTGGGATTTAGGTTTTAACTTATAAACCTTAAATTTTAACCACTGTCTCTAAATCCTAAACTCCTACACCTAAAACCCTAAGCCTTACATCCAAAACTAAGACCCTAAACCCTAAAATTAAGGCGCCTTCAGTTTCCACAACCAGTGTAAAAAATAATTACTCTAAACTTATCTCGTAATTGTTTTTAAGTTTTCTTAACTAAGTATCAAATTAGCTTTGAAAATACAACCCGCTAGTTGATCTAGCAAGTTGAGATACTAGCAGTGAACAAAACTTAAGTTCGACTTTAAAAGATGACTTTTTGAGTTATTAGAGTCTAATCAAATTTTTAGTTTAGATTTTAAGTTTGGCTGGAGTTTAAATTTACAAAG
The DNA here is from genome assembly GCA_019671005.1 of Hibiscus mutabilis. Classification (NCBI taxonomy): domain Eukaryota; kingdom Viridiplantae; phylum Streptophyta; class Magnoliopsida; order Malvales; family Malvaceae; genus Hibiscus; species Hibiscus mutabilis. The sequence continues at coordinate 32,260,277 of CM033754.1, forward strand.
TTCAAATAACTGGAAAGTCAGAATTAGATGGCGTTGTTTTGATCTTTAATCAAATAATTTGATTATTTTATGTTTTGGTCGTTGATTTCATTCCATCTTCAATGCCCCGTTCCTTTACCTTCATTTTGATCAAATTTGTCAACCACTTTAGAATGTTTATGTATTTTCAATTTCTTTTTTTATAATATATTTTTTTATTTTTGTAATTTAATCTTTTAATTTTGTATAATTTTTTGGTTTCTTCAAATCTTCATTCGTTTTAAGTCTTTTTTTATTAAATTTGAACTACATACTTCTCTACCACTTTAAAATACTTATGTAACTTCAATTACTCTTTTTGAAAATATTTTTTTCCTTTTTACAATTTAATCCTTTAACTTTTCATTTTATTCAATTTGGTCCTCTAACTACGACTCTTTGCATATTCTTTCTTCCTATCAATTCCTTCACTCATTTATATTCCCATCAATATTTTTCCCTCAAAATCACTTCTTTAAAAAATATTATAAATATATTAATATTTTTAGATGTTTTTGATTTATTAAATAACATTACAAATCTTACTTACACATGTGAAAAAGAATATGGAAAAAATATATAAATGTATATCATGTAACGGCCTGAGTTTTGGGAACCCGAGCGTCGGGCTAACCCGAGGTACGAGCCTCGCGTTTGAGTTATGTTGTTGGGCCTATTAAGCCTTGGTGGGCTTGGGTTTGGTTTTGGGCTTGAGGTACGGGGTATTAGAGAGGGGCTTTATGGTAACTTCATAATTAAAGAAGATGGTGAGAGGGGAGTTATGGGGCAACATATTTTTGTGTGTTGATGAGGTCATTTTGTCCCCAAAAGTTCTTCCCACCACTCAATCTTCTCTTCATTTGAGTTTGGAAGAAAAGACACCATCTTTGCTAGTTTTGAGTTGAAATCCCAGAATGGTGTAGAAGGGAAAGTTGTTAGGCATTTAAGGATCTACAAACCAAGGTAAGTTTTGTTTGAAATTGTGGAGAAAGGGGTTTAGTAGGGGTTTTAGATGAGGACGGGAATGGTGTTTCTAATCCACTTTTCTTGTGGTAAAATCGTCTTTTAAGCTTCTTTTAATCTCCAAACTATGTTGTAACTCGTTTACAACACTTCATTGTAGTTAAAAAGGTTGGAGATTGTTCAAGGGCCTAAGGAAAAGAGAAAGCTTGAGGTAGAGTTTGGGACTCTTCTTAGCTTGTAATCCGAGGTTAGTATATTTCTAACTTCTGTGTGTTCATGTGCATCATCATTTTGGTATGTGTTGCTTGATATATGATGTTTTGATAATGTAGAGCTTGGATAATCATCAATGGCAAATCTTGTAATTCTTGATGTTTAAGGGTAAAAATGGCTAGAAACTCACATAATGACTTCAAATAACGTGTAAGAACGTTTTGGGACTCAACCATAGAGGTTGAGAGAGGGTTTGATACAATCCGGAGCTTCAGGTTTCGAAATTGGGGCTCGCGTACCAGTACGGGAAGGTTGCGTACCGGTACTCCTATATGTCTTGGGCGCCGAACAGTGAGAGGCGTACCGATACGCCTCTCCGCGTATCGATACCCCTTGTTAGAATAGAATTCCAGTGATGCTTTGGTGTATCGGTACACTTGGGGCGTATCGGTACCCACTGTTGCATTGCCTAGAAAGGCTTTATGTACCGGTACGCCAAAGTAGGCGTACCGGTACGGGTAAGGATCAGTACGTGGTGATCCCAGTACCAATATAGGGTACCGGTACAGAACGAAGCGTATCGGTACGGGGTAAGGGCCGATTTCTTTCAAATCTAAATGGCATATTGGTACTCAACATGGAGTACCGATACCTAGAGGGAAGTACCGATACTCACCTTAGAGTATCAATACTCGCTGGGCAATCTGCCTAAGTTTTTACGTTTTGAGTTCGGGGGTTCTATAAATTATGACAAAGGTTCTAATGGGTCCCTTATGATATAAAATGACTGGTAAAATTGAGAATGTACGTTCCTCTTTGCTTATATGGATTAAATGGTTAATTGAGTATTGAAATGAAAGTAAATTGCTTGGCAAGCGAGTTTTAGGGATCCTTGGTGGATCATTTGTGGTCGTGCCAAGTAAGGGCACTTGTTTGGTGATGAGTCATTGTTTGATGGGATCCAGATACCCAGTGAGTGAGTGTTGCAACACATGAAGGCTATCCGATGTGAGATTCTGGATGATGAATGAAGACCAACAGATGTAAGATTTCGGGTGATGATATATGCTCGATGCGAGATTTCGAGCCCCGCTCGATGTGAGATTCTGAGCGAAAACTTGATGTGAGATTTTGAGTATACCGCTCGATGTATGATTCCGAGCAGCACGATGTGAGATTCCGAGCATGGGTGGGTCTCCAGTATCTGGTGACATTGGGCCTCACTCCTGGTTTTTTTACTTTTACTTTGTTGTTGAGATGCTGTTTGTTTATAGCATGTGTTTATGCGGTTATGGTAGTGCCAATGCTTTGTCCTATCTTGACATCACATTTATAGCATGCTCTTAATTATGATTCACCTGAAGCATAGTCGACTGGTTGTGTATCCATTGAGCTTTGCCAGCTCAGCGTTAGAAATCATTGTTTTCGTTCGCATGTTGATAGATAGTTCGAGTGTAGCGGAGCACCATCGATGTAATGGGCTATGTATTCGTAGGACCTTGTGAATTTGTAACTCTATTTGATTTAACTTGTATAGGTCAAATGTTTTATTACTGTATTTGGAGCTCTATTAACTATTTTGAATGCTTTAAGTAAGGATGGATTTAAATGCTTAAGATGTCGTGTTTGGATTTTATAAAGCTTAATTTCTTTTACTGGCTTTTAAAAGTAAAATTTTTATGGGAGTGGTTCGGGCATTGTGGCCCAATTGCAGCATCTCGATAGAGAGTGTTACATATCATATATAGTTAGAGTGTGCCGTTTAAATTAGCTAGAAACCCACCTAGTGACTTTAAATAACGTGTAGGAACTTTTTGGGACTCAACCATGGAGGTTGGGGGAGGGTTTGATACAATCCCGAGCTTTAGGTTTCGAAATCGAGGCTTGCATACCGGTATAGGGAGGTTGCATACCGGTACTCCTACATATCTTGGGGGCCGAACAGTGAGAGGCATACCAGTACGCCTCTCTGCGTATCGATACCCCTTGTTAGAATAAAATTCCAGTGAGGCTTTGGTGTACCGGTACGCTCAGGGCGTATCAAGTACCCACTGTTGCATTGCCTAGAAAGGCTTTACGTACCGGTACGCTAGAGTAGGCGTATCGGTATGGGTAAGGATCGGTACGGGGCAATCCCAGTACTGATATAGAGTATCGGTACAGAATGAAGCATATCGGTACGGGGCAAGGGTCGATTTTTTTTGAATCTAAATGGCGTATCGGTACTCAGCATGGAGTACCGATACCTGGAGGGGAGTATTGATACTCACCTTAAAGTATCGATACTCGATGTGTAACACCCCTTTTCCCGTATCCAACACTGAATACGATCCAAAGGTATCACAAAACATTCGTAAAACCCTCTACATTTGTAATTCGGTAAAATTTTGTTTCTTTAAAAATATTACAATATATTTGGCTTTTATTTACAAATCTAGGCGTAAAGTTTAAAAATAATATTTTCATCTTCAAATTGAGTTTATTTTCAGGCAGCAACTTATCAATTTAATTTGTCTTGATATAATTAATAAATCTGTCTGATTTAAAATTCATCCAGATACCAAATAAAATACAAATTCTATCAGAGCAGGCATACCCTTTTAATATACATGCCAACTAGTAAATATCAAACAATATCAAAAGATATATTACTGATACTGATGTACCTATTATTAATTGATGATGTTCGTATATGCTCCTTACTCCAACAATTTCTTCTTTCCTACGTGTAAAACAGTTACACGCTAAGTATTTACTTAGTGAGGCAATAATTCAAATTCAAGTGCAATAGTCATAATATCAATATTAATGATTAACAATGCATATGATCACCTTACTATTACATGCTCACTAACATAAATAAATATGTATATCAAAGTGATAAGATTAGATCTTACCAATACCATTGCCATTTCCATCCGTAAGCTTTCAATGCTTACCAATACCTTTTTCCATTTCTATCTGCAAGCTTTCAAGCTTATATTCACGTTTCTTTTTTTATTCTTTTCAATTTATTTAGCCCAAGGTATCGAATTAAGAGATTCTATGTACACGAGTCTCCCCCCCATACCCAACCTTTCTTGAATGTGTATATTATTTGCACCGCAGTGCTTAGCACCCTAAGTGCTTCCGTATACCCAAACCTTGCATGAGTATACCCTCATTGAGTATTAATAAAATTGCACCGTAGTGCTTAACACCCTAAGTATTTTCGTATACTCAAACCTTGCATGAGTATACCCTCAATGAGTATTTATGAATTTTGCACCGAAGTGCTTAGAATATTTATACAGTTGTTTATGACTCTATGGCTAGCCAACTATACCTTTGAACCTCTATATCATACATTATGCTTTATTTCATCATTTAGTCATCAATGGCAACATATATCAATATATATCAACATTTAACAGTTCATAACCAAAATAACATTCATATTATACCATCATCAATAACTAGTGATCAATGCATTTATTTTCAACCTTTGACATATTTAAAATATGTCAAATATATGATCAATGACATAATTATTATGACAATATATAAACCAGGTAGACTCATCGCAAGTCCTACCAGTGATGTATGAAACATCCATGTATAATGTTATGTATGCATTGCACTCACCTGGGCCATTTATTAGTATGTCTCACGAACACCTCTTTGATCCTTTCATTCATCGTACCTCGAACCTCCCTTGATTCAAACTTAACTTCATAATTCAAATAAGTAAAATATTTGTTAGATCCCAATCTAACAATATCTTAGACATATTGTCCACTATAATCATTCGAATATAAAAATTTCCAAACATTTTCCTTTCTTCCTTGTATTGTTCAGAAACTCATTATGGTCCTTAGTGACCAATTTGAACTTCCATTAACCCTTTTCAAGCTTACTAATCAACCTTAGATACAAAGTGTATCAATTCTCATTTTCTGGTAGTTTGCAGTACCTCCCAAGAAATATTTCTATAAAATAATCTACAACTCAGAATTCGATTTTGTTTGTTCTGAGAGAAACTAGATTCAATAATATTTTCAACCATATAAATTAATATCCCAAATTCAACTTGTACGATTTATGGCGAATTTTCAAAGTCAATTTCCAGTATTGAATTTCGGAATAGCCTGCTATATTGTTTTCTGACCTTTCACCACTTAAAAATTCATATCTTTTTACTCAGAACTCGAAATCAGTTTCCGTTTGTTGGGCACAAAACTAGACGAACAAATCTCTACATCGGTATAAAATTTACCTTCTAACCATTTTTGTAGAATTTATGGTGAATTTTCAAAGTTACTACCATAAACCAGTTTTTCTACACAACTTCCATAAACAACTTCAACTTTTATATTAACTTCTCCTTACTTATCTACTTTTCAATTTAGTCCAATCACTAGCTTTAAACCACCAACTCATCACATTCTTCACCAAATAATTATTCACAATAATTCTCCCTAATTTTCCTTATTTACCGAAATAGTCACTAAAATGCAAAGATAAGGATTCATCCTTCTTAACTTTGCAATTTAGTCCTCAATTCAACATTACTACCTTAATTCCATCATTACAACTAAAAATCATATTTAAACCCCTACAAAACTTCAATTTCGATTGGTCACTTAACTTTGACAAATTGTCAAAATGGTCACTAATTAAATTCAACATCAATTTGGCATTCTAACTTCATTTTCTTATCTCTAACATCATTAATAACACAAATACACTCAAAATTCTAAAAATTCAGATTTGTTCCTTCAACTTTTCAAGTTGCCGAAATGGTCCCTACACAATTTAACTTAAGGTTTTGCTTCCAAACAACAATTCAAGCTTACTAGATCATTATTTCAACATCACAAACCCTAAATTAAACTTGAATCCATAAACCCTAATCATATTCATAATAATAAAAACATGTAAAACTTAAATCCCAACTCAATATCATGATTTTAACATCATACTAGCTTGATTTCAACTTGAATTCAATCATGAAATCATAAAATCTCAAAAGCCCCAATTTGATCCATAAACCCTAATTTCTTTATCATGTAAATTCTCATCAATCAAGAATGGATTCCATGAATTATTGATATGAAAAAATAGAGCTTGAAGAGTAGAACAACTTTGTAGTTTAAGAGATTACCTGAAAATCGAGTTTCGGGGATTGAATTGAGCTTGGAAAATTTTTTCTCTTTCTTTCCCTAGCCCTCACGTTTGTTGCTGGAAAATATTAACAAAATCTTCATCTTTTCACCATTATTTTACACATATATCTATTAAATGAATATTAAATTCATTTAATAGTGGAATTACAATTTTGCCCTTTTTATCCAATGGTTGAGATTGATTTTATCATCAATCAAGGGCCAAGATTTAATCTTCCATTTTCTCTTTCCAAAATTGCCCTTATAACTTTTTAAATATTTCAAAATTGCCATTGGGTCCAAATGACCAATTTGCCCTCCAACTAGTCTTTATTTACTAGTTTGTTTCCAAATTGTCATTCCATTACAATCTAACTAAATCTAGTTAAAATTCAACCAACCATAATAAAATATTCTTAAAATAATATATTATGACTTTTTCATAGCTTTTGGACCAGTCTCCAAAATTTCCATTCGATCCAATATACCGATAAATAATCCTTTACTCAGAAATAAACTGTAGGATTCATCTTGAATCGAACTAAAAATATTTCCAACACTTGGAAATGAATTTTATGACCTTTCTCTATCATATGGCTAAATTTCAAAATTTTCCAGTTCGGTCCGGGTATCAGAATTCCACTTAAACTTTAACTGCAATTTTCCCAATAAGTGCGCATTCGATTCACACCCTTAGGTGATCTGTTTATTTATGAAATAAAAATCCTTAACTTTTGGGAAATTACAACTTTAGTCCCCAAACTTTTCAAAAGTTTATACTTTAGCCATAAAATTTTCAAAATTTACATTTTGGTCACTACCTTTTTAAACTTCAATTCACATTCCAATTTTACTTGTAATTCAACCAAACTTTAAGAATACCTTATTCTATTCACTATCTATCACATGAGACCTTTAAACCTTAGAAATTTCCTTTCTAAAACCCATAATTAAAGAAATGCCAACTTTCGCATTTTTGTCATTTTAGTCACTAAGTTAGCTTTTAAGCTATTATCTTGGTACTAAATGACCCTTAATCAACTTAGTAAAATTTGGGGTATTACACGCTGGGCAATCTGCCCAAGTTTTTACGTTTTGAGTTTGGGGGTTCTATAAATTGTGACAAAGGTTCTAATGGGTCCCTTATGATATAAAATGACTGGTAAAATCGAGAATATATGTTCCTTTTTGCTTATATGGATTAAATGGTTAATTGAGTATTGAAATGAAAGTAAATTTCTTGGTAAGCAAGTTTTAGGGATCCTTGGTGGATCATTTGTGGTCGTGCCAGGTAAAGACACTTGTTTGGTTATGAGCCCTTGTTTGATGGGATCCAGATACCAGTGAGTGAGTGTTACAACACATGAAGGCCATCCGATATGAGATTTCGAATGATGAATGAAGGTCATCTGATGTGAGATTTTGGGTGATGATATCTACTCGATGCGAGATTCCGAGCCCATTTCGATGTGAGATTTCGAGAGAATACTCGATGTGATATTCAGAGTATATCGCTCGATGTGAGATTCTAAGCAGCTCAATGTGAGATTCCGAGCATGGGTGGGTCTCTAGTGTCAGGTGACATTGGGCCTCACTCCTGGTTTGTTTACTTTTACGCTGTTGTTGAGATGTTGTTTGTTTATAGCATGTGTTTAGGTGGTTATGGTAGCGCCAATGCTTTATCCTATCTTAACATCACATTCATAGCATGATCTTAATTATGATTCACCTGAAGCATGGTCGAGTTGTCGTGTATCCACTGAGCTTTGTTAGCTCAGCGTTCGAAATCGTTGTTTTCGTTCGCAGGTTGATAGATAGTTCGAGTGTAGCGGAGCACCATCGAAGCAAGGATCCAGCATTGGCCTTTTGGTAGAGTACAAGTACTTGGATGTAGTGGGCTATGTATTCGTAGGACCTTGTGAATTTGTAACTCTATTTGATTTAACTTGTATGGTTCAAATGTTTTATTACTGTATTTGGAGCTCCATTAACTATTTTGAATGCTTTAAGTAAGGATGGATTTAAATGCTTAAGATGTTGCATTCTGATTTATAAAGCTTAATTTTTTTTACTGGCTTTTAAAAGTAAAATTTTTATAGGAGTGGTTCGGGCATTGTGGCCCAATTGCAGCATCCCGGTAGAGGGTGTTACATTTGCTAACAGAGCCTAGGTTTAGTCAGTTCTAGACAGTTCCTTGGGGAATCTAGCGTGGTAAATAGGTGTTTAACGAATACATACCCATAAGTCAAAGTCGTACTTGGATTAAGCTAGATTTTCGATGGTGTACTCATGTTGTTTGTTTGCGCAGAGCTGAACCATGCCAAGAAGAGCTAGGAACATGGAGGAAAGTTTGGGTTCTAGGGGTGGAAGCTCCGATGAAGACTAAGTGTCGGATGTGGAGGAGTCCGATGGGGGAGCTAGGCATGGAGCCAACTATTTCTCCCACTTTCACTGAGCCCTATACCTGATTGTGAGGGCGATTTTGAGGCATTCATCTACCCCTCGGGAGGCATCGGTTAAGAGGGTGTGTAGGCAGGGTGCCACAGATTTTCTTGGGTCAGGGCATGACAACCCAGTGAAGGCGGACCAGTGGCGTCGGGACACTCGTTGGATTATGAGGCAGATGAGGTTGCGGTCCGAAGATAAGTTATCATGTGTGTTATCTTTGCCCAAGGGGAACACGAGAGAATGGTGGGAAATTGTAGAGCTGGAATGGCACCCTAGCCGACCTTCTTGGGATAACTTTCTTGATGAGTTTGAGAAGAAGTACGTGGGTGAGGATCATGTTGACAGGTTGAGGGATCAGTTTACTCACTTCGTGTCAGGGAACCGCACCGTCTTTGAGAATGAACAAGAATTTCTGCAGCTGAGCAGATACAAACCTATTGACAGCTGCAAGAGGTTCAAGAGGTGCAAGAGGTTCATAAAAGGGTTAAGGAAGGAGATACAAACCTATTTGACAGCTGCCCCACCCAAGGTATTTTCTGAGTTGACTGCTAGTGCAAAGTCTCTTGAACAAGTGCAAGGTCTGACATATGGTTCTGCTAGTGGACCAGGAGGTCCTAGTGGGGGACCTCAAAATTTCTCCAACAGCTTGCAGTCTCACTCGAGAAGGGACATGAACCGATAGAATTAGAGAAGAGGAGCTTCGAATCAGAGTGTGAGGTCAGATTCTAGATCAAAGTCTGTCAGCCGTAGGAGGCCTACATCATCTCATCTATGATGAGCCCAGATAGTTCTCAAGGAAATATGGGTGCAACGTTTTCTAATCAGTGTGGGCGTAGGCATCGAGGAGAGTGTCTTGTTTTGAGTGTGGGTCTCGGGACCACCTTGTTAAAGATTGCCGCACTGTTACCACACATGTTCTGGTTCAGGCACCGAGGGTTTCTTATTCGGCTCAGAAGGGTCGAGGGTTCTCTAGGGGAGGGTCAAGCCAGGCTACCAACCACCAGAGTAGGGGTACGTTTCATTCTACGACGAGGGCACCGGTGAGGCAGTATACAGTTAGAGATCAAGAAGATTGTGAGCCCACCGATGTGATTGTAGGCACCTTCTGTTTGTTCTCTGTTTCCATTATTGCATTAGTGGATTAGGGGTCTACCCACTCTTACATCCGTAGTGGGATATCCCAGCGTTGGGGTATACCAGCTGAGGACCTAGAGATAGGAGTTCGTGTGTCTAGCTCGTTAGGGTTAGATGTGTTGGTAGACAAGGTGTACCAGAGGTATCCTATCAAAGTTAAAGGTTTAATCTTCCTGGCGGATCTTATGGTTTTGTCGTTCCAAGAGTTTGACGTAATTCTAGGTATAGATTAGCTTGTAGAGCACGATGCTAGTTTGGGTTGCAGGACCAAGAGTTTGAAGCTCCGTGTGGCCGATGGATCTAAATTAATAGTTAGAGGAGAGAGACACCCTTGCATCCCCAACGTAGTCTCGGTTTTAGCAGCACAGAGGTTAATACAACAAGGTTGTGAGGATTTTATAGCTCACATGGTGGATACAAGAGTCGAGGGTCCGTCCATCGAGAGCCTCATGACAGTTTGTGAGTTCATGAATATCTTCCCATAAAAACTACCTAGATTACCACCAGATCATGAGCTTGAGTTTCGAATTGAGGTAATGCCCGGCACGGCTCCGATGTCCATTCCACCTTATTGGATGACAGCAACAGAAATGAGGGAATTGAAGAAGCAAATTCAAGAATTGCTAGAGAAAGGCTTCATCCGAACAAGTGTCTCTTCTTGGAGTGCTCTGGTCTTGTTTGTTAAAAAGAAGGACGGGTCAATGAGAATGTACATTGACTACCGACAGTTAAATAAGGTAACAGTGAAGAATCTCTACCCTCTTCCTGAAATAGATAATTTGCTTGATCAGTTGCGGGGTGCCCGAGTCTTCTTAAAGATAGATTTGAGATCGAGGTACTATCAGTTGAAAGTGGTGGAAGAAAATATCCATAAGACCGTTTTTAGAACGCGGTATGAACACTACGAGTTCTTGGTGATGCCTTTTGGGCTCGCTAATACTCTAGCAGCATTTATGGATTTGATAAATAGAATCTTCTAGCCTTATTTGGATCAGTTTGTAGTGGTGTTCATCGATGACATCTTGGTTTATTCACGATCGGTCAAAGAGCACGACTACTATATGCGAGTAGTTCTTCAGACGTTGAGAGACAGACGCATCTATGTAAAGTTCAGTAATAGTGAGCTTTGGCTTTCCGAAGTGGCGTTTTTGGGCCACATCGTGGCAGCGGATGAGATCCACCTCGACCCTCAGAAGATCCAAGCAATAGTAGAGTGGAAACCACCCAAGAATATCTCGGAGGTCCGCAGCTTTCTTGGACTAGTGGGATATTATCGGCAGTTTGTTAAGGGTTTTTCAATCTTAGCTACCCTGTTGACCAAGTTGCTTTAAAAGGGGGTGCCATTTGTATGGAATGAGAAAAGACAATAGTGTTTTAAGCAGTTGAAGGCCTACCTTACCGAGGCTTCGGTTCTGACGCAACCTGAACCGAGAAAGGATTATGTGGTGTTTAGTGAAACGTCCTTGAATGGACTGGGTTGTGTTCTTATACAAGAGGGTAAAGTTGTTGCCTATGCCTCGAGGCAACTTAAACCTCATGAACAGAATTACCCTACCCATGATTTGGAGCTGGCTGCGGTGATCTTTGCTTTGAATATTTGGAGACACTATCTCTACTGGGAGAAGTGTTACATCTATACGGATCATAAGAGTTTAAAGTATCTTCTCACCCAGAAAAAGTTGAATTTGATGCAGCATTGGTGGATCGAGTTGCTAAAGGATTACGACTGCGTTATTGAGTACTATCTGAGCAAGGAAAATATAGTGGTAGATGCCTTGATTTGTACGTCGATGTCTGATTTGAGAGCCATGGTTACCGCTTGAGAATAACTGAGGATGGTAGGCTTTTAGCTGAGCTCAGGGTTGAGCCCACATTGGTACAAGAAATAAGGAGGAGTCAGGCTCTGGATGAAGATTTAGTGGCTCATATTGAAGCAGTTCAGAGAGGCGAGGCCTCAGATTTTGAGGTACGAAGCGGTGGGTACTTGTACTTCAAGGGTAGGTTGTGTGTTCTGGCTTTAGAAGATTTGAGGGACCGTATCTTACGAGAGGCACATCGTAGTCCTTTCATCGTGCAACTAGGAAGCAACAAGATGTACCAAGATCTTTGACCTTATTATTGGTGGTCGTGCATGAAGAGTGATGTTTTCGAGTTTGTGATGAGATGCTTAGCTTGCCAACAAGTGAAGGAGGAATATCAAGTTCCATCAGGGTTACTAAGTCAATTTAGATTCCACAACAGAAGTGGAATCATGCCATCATGGATTTTGTTACGGGTTTACGGATAACTCAAAGAAAACATGATGTGATCTGGGTAATTGTAGACCGACTAACCAAGTCTGCTCATTTTTTGCATGTGCGCATGGATTACACCTTGGAGCGTTTGGCTTAATTGTACGTAAATGAGATAGTGAGGTTGCATGGAGTACCATCTTCGATCATATCGGATAGAGATCTGTGGTTCACAGCAAGGTTATGGAAGAAGATTCATAGTGCCTTAGGCACCGAGCTGCATTTTAGTACAGCTTTCCATCCTCAGACCGATAGCCAGTCTGAGCGGGTTATCTAGATTCTTGAGGACATGCTTCGGTGTTGTGTTGTAGATTTTGAAGGAAGTTAGGAGGAACTGCTACCGTTAGTTGAGTTCGCATACAACAATAGTTATCAATCACGTATCAAGATGGCCCCTTTCGAAGCCTTGTACGGGCGTAGATGTAGAACACCCTTGTGTTAGACTGAGCTCAATGAGATGAGGACCGTGGGGTCTGATTTGGTTAGACAAACCGAATAAAAGGTTCGCATCATCAGAGAAAGATTACAAGCGGCTTTTGATCGACAGAAGGCCTACGCAGATAGGAAGCGCACGTATATCGAGTACGAGATTAGTGAAAAGTGTTATTAAAAGTATCTCATTGGAAAGAGATATTTCGTTTTGAACATAAGGGTAAGTTGAGTCCACAGATATTGGACCATACAAAGTGATTGAAAGGATCGTACCTGTAGCATATCGGCTAGCCTTGCCTCCAGAGTTATCATGTATCCATGATGTTTTCCATGTATCTCTGCTAAGACGTTATTGTTCTGACCCTTCGCATGTTCTATCGCTCGAAGAGGTAGAGGTCAACACGGACTCGACACATGAGGAGGAGCATGTGAGAGTGCTTGATAGGGGAGTTAAAGAGCTTCGTAACAAGTGTATACCCACTCGTAAAGATGTTGTGGAGAAACCATGGGTTGAAGAGGCAACTTGGGAGGTCGAGATGAAAGAGCTCTACACGCATCTGTTTCCACCAGGTAAATTTCGAGGACAAAATTTTCTTTAAGGAGGGGAGCTGTAACGACCCGGGTTTTGGGAACCCGAGTGTCGGGCTAACCTGAGGTACGGGCCTCATGTAAGTTATGTTGTTGGGCCTATTAAGCCTTGGTGGGCTTGGGTTTGGTTTTGGGCTTGAGGTATGGGGTATTAGAGAGTGGTTTTATGGTAACTTCATAATTAAAGAAGATGATGAGAGGGGAAGTTATGGGGCTGTAGATTTTTGTGTGTTGATGAGGTCATTTTGTCCCCAAAATTTCTTCCCACCACTCAATCTTCTCTTTATTTGAGTTTGGAAGAAAAGGCACAATCTTTGCTAGTTTTGAGTTGAAATCTCGGAATGGTGTAGAAGGGAAAGTTGTTAGGCATTCAAGGATCTACAAACCAAGATAAGTTTTGTTTGAAATGGTGGAGAAAGGGGTTTAGTAGGGGTTTTAGAGTGAGAACGAGAATAGTGTTTCTAATCCCCTTTTTCTTGTGGTAAAATTATCTTTTAAGCTTCTCTTAATCTTCAAACCATGTTGTAACTCGTTTACAACATTTTCTTGTAGTTAAAGAGGTTGGAGATTGTTCAAGGGCCCAAGGAAAAGAGAAAGCTTGAGGTAGAGTTTGGGGCTCTTATTAGCTTGTAATCTGAGGTTAGTACACTTCTAACTTATGTGTGTTCATGTGCATCATCATTTTGGTATGTGTTACTTGATATACGATGTTTTGATAATGTAGAGCTTGGATGATCATCAATGGTAAATCTTGTAATTGTTGATGTTTAAGGGTAAAAATGGCTAGAAACTCACCTAATGACTTCAAATAACGTGTAGGAACATTTTGGGACTCAACCATAGAGGTTGAGGGAGGGTTTGATACAATCCCAAGCTCCAGGTTTCGAAATCGAGGCTCGTGTACCGGTACAGGGAGGTTGTGTACCGGTACTCCTATATATCTTGGGGGCCGAACAGTGAGAGTCGTACTGGTACACCTCTCCGCGTATCGATACCCTTTGTTAGAATAAAATTCCTGTGAGGCTTTGGTGTATCGGTACGCTCGGGGCGTATCGATACCCCCTATTGCATTGCCTAGAAAGGCTTTGCGTACCGGTACGCTAGAGTTGGCGTATTAGTACGAGTAAGGATCGGTACTGGGCGATCCCAATACCGATATAGGGTACCGGTACAGAATGAAACGTATCGGTATGGGGCAAGGGCGGATTTTTTTCGAATCTAAATGGTGTATCGGTACTCAGCATGGAGTACCGATACCTAGAGGGGAGTACCGATACTCACTTTAGAGTATCGGTACTCGCTGGGCAATCTGCCCAAGTTTTTACGTTTTGAGTTTGGGGGTTCTATAAATTGTGACAAAGGTTCTAATGGGTCTCTTATAATATAAAATGACTGGTAAAATCGATAATGTATGTTCCTCTTTGCTTATATGGATTAAATGGTTAATTGAGTATTGAAATGAAAGTAAATTTCTTGGTAAGCGAGTTTTATGGATCCTTGGTGGATCATTTGTGGTCGTGCCAAGTAAGGGCAATTGTTTGGTTATGAGTCCTTGTTTGATGGGATCCGGATACCTAGTGAGTGAGTGTTGCAACACATAAAGGCCATCCGATGTGAGATTCTGGATTATGAATAAAGGCTCTCCGATGTGAAATTTCGAGTGACGATATCTGCTCGATGCGAGATTCTTAGCCCCGCTCGATGTGAGATTGTGAGCAAAGACTCAATATAAGATTTCGAGTATACCGCTCGATGTGAGATTCCGAGCATGGGTGGGTCTCCTAGTGTCCGGTGACATTGGGCCTCACTCCTGGTTTGTTTACTTTTACGCTGTTGTTGAGATGTTGTTTGTTTATAGCATGTGCTTAGGCGGTTATGGTAGCGCTAATGCTTTATCCTATATTTACATCACATTCATAGCATGCTTTTAATTATGATTCACCTGAAGCATGGTCGAGTTGTCGTGTATCCACTGAGCTTTGTTAGCTCAGCGTTCGAAATTGTTGTTTTAGTTCGCAGGTTGATAGATAGTTCGAGTGTAGCGGAGCACCATCGAAGCAAGGATCCAGCATTGGCCTTTTGGTAGAGTACAGGTACTAGGATGTAGTGAGCTATGTATTCGTAGGACCTTGTGAATTTGTAACTCTATTTGATTTAACTTGTATGGGTCAAATGTTTTATTACTGTATTTGGAGCTCTATTAACTATTTTGAATGCTTTAAGTAAAGATGGATTTAAATGCTTAAGATGTCGCGTTCGGATTTATAAAGCTTAATTTCTTTTACTGGCTTTTAAAAGCAAAAATTTTATGGGAGTGGTTCGGGCATTGTTGCCCAATTGCAGCTTCCGGGTAGAGGGTGTTACATATCATATATAGTTAGAGTGAGCCGTTTAAATTGGAGTTAGTCAATGCGACAAATATTATAAATAATTACATTTAAATTTTAACAAAAACTCGAACAAATATATTTGATTCGTCTCCACTCAAAAAAATTCAAATAAAGTTAAAATGATACTAAAAAACTTGAATAAATCGAATTTTCCACTCAACTTGATTGTATACACCCCTAAGTACTATGTCCCTCAAACGATGTTCAAAGTTTGAATGTGATACAATGAGTGGAACAAACTGAATTTTAAGGATCACCCCGTAATGAATTTTTGTCGTATAAATTTATATTAGTCGATTAATGATAAAATGTAGGGGGTTATAGAGAAAATTAACTTTGAAAACAAGTAATTAATCCTGATTTTTTTTTTCTAAAACAACCGTTTAATGCATGGACGAGCCCTTCTCAGTTTTTGAACCCATATTCCAAAAATGTCATCTCTATCGGGGTGTGCAATATTAATCGTAACTGTTAATCGGTATAATCGTTAAATTTTAACGATTTATTATTTTATCATTAAGGTTCAACAATTTCGGTTAACCAATTGCTAAAAATAATAGTTAACGGTTAATATATTGGTTAACCATTATGAAATAATTTAGACATTTAATAAAGTTTGTGATTAGAATTTTTCAATTTAAAATATTTTTTTGAAAATTTTAATGGCACTGTTTGGCAATTAGTAGGTATCTGATAGCAAATAGCATATTATATTAGCTGATAGCGGATAGCTGAAAGCTGATAGTATTAGTTGATTTGACTAACGTATTGCGTTAGCTGATTGTATAAAATTGTTTGGTAAAATTAACTAATAGCTGATAGTTGTTTGATTATTTGAACAAGCAAAATGACATAAAAAGGCATGATTATGTTTAATATTTGTTTGAATAATTTATTAGTTATTATTATTTTGTATCAATTAATATTAATTATATTATGAAAATAAATTTTTTAATATCATTACTAAATATATATGAAGGATATATATATTATTATTTTACTTGTGAAATTATGTTTTTAATATAATTTTAATTATTATTAAATTTAACTGTATATATTAATTTCTGATTTATAAAATTATATTTTGAATATAATTTTATTATTTGTTAAATTTATATGTATGAATTTAATTTATTACTTATGAAATTATTTTTTAAATTTTATTAGTTATTCAAATTTATGTTATTCAAAAAATTATAAATTATCAAGGATAAAAAAGTCTTTACAAGTCTTTTATCCAAACCTCTAACTCAAAAAGCTCATGATGTGAGCATTTTCAAAATGAGAGGTTTCACCTCAAATCGCTATTACAATCATCTATTTACCAAACATCTAAGTTAGCGGATTTGACTGGTCAAACCTCTAAAAATGCTTCAAACCTCTAATTTTGACTCAAAAAGTTGTTTACCAAACATGACCGATATAATATTTATCGGAGAGATAATTTTATTATTCTTAAAAGAATTAGAGAACATGTGAAAAAAATTATAATAAATTACCTGTAACCGTACAGTTAAGTAACGGTTATCAATTTAAAATTTTAATGATTAACCGTTTTTTAATAATTAGATTACGATTTAATAACCGTTATAACGATTAACTAACTGTTTATATTAAATGATACGATTAACTTACCATGAACACCCCTAATCTCCATGTTATATCAATCCAAAAGATAAGCCTAAGCTGCATCTATGATTAGCCAATTTTCCGTTACATTTCCCATTTTCAAAAATCACAAAATTTGCCTCCCAAAACTTAACTTTGAGCTTAAAGCGTCAATCCCCGGTTTTGTCAGCAACCGTTAGCCCACACAAGCTTCCGCCTTCTTTTCTGTTCTGTACGTTTTCCATTGCTGAAAAGATAAAAAAGAGTGTTATTTTATGCTTAGTCACCCCACACTATCTCCTTTAACGCCAAAAGTCCTTTTGCTCCTTGTCAGGAGTTTGTTTGCCAAAAACCTCTTCTTAATTCTCTGTTTATTACTACCCTCAACTCTAACACTAGCCTTCAAGTTGCCTACTTTTGCATTCTTATTTGTATTCTCTATTATATATATAGATATTTCTCTGCCCCTTCCCCTTTGCTCGTCTAAGCTTTCTCTCTGCAACCTATTCTTCCTCTCATTCTGTTTTTTCTCTGGTTTCTGTTTTTGTGCTCTTGCTTGAGAAGGGTCTCTTTTCTTATAATGTAATCTTGATAAAAATTTGTCCTTTTTTTCTCCCTTTCTCTGTTTGATTCATGCCCATTTCCTTAAAGCTACTTTAAACTTGTTCTGGTATGTTTCTAATTATGGATTCTCGTTACCATTGCCAGTTTTATCTTGGTCTTAAAGGTTTCTTCTTGGGTTTTTATCAATCTCCATTTGCTTCAAATTGTTATAAACGTTCTCAAATGGAGTTCAGGATGATGGGTTTTCGTTAGCTTTTCTGGTGTTTGATTTTAAGCTCTTGAAACTTTTAGCTCATGTGAGATATCTGTTTGGCCTTTTCAGCATGTAAATTGAGGTATATCTAACTGTTGTTGAATTTGATAGTTAATTACGAATCTGAAAATATGGATAGTATATTTTGTTTCCGTTAACTAAGGCCTTACTTGAATTCACCTATGGAATTTGTAGCACCCTTCACTTTTTACAGAGAAATTGAATTTCAGGTGCTTTGATTTGTACCTTATTTGATTCATGCCATACTTTGATCATTCTTTACACATTCATTGAAATGTAAATTTTCTTTTATCCCGAATAGTTAGTCACTGCCCTTATCAAGGGTCAATTATATACATAGGAAAAATGATGAAACTTGCATCATTTTTCTTCTTGAATCCAACAATGATCAGCCAGTTATTATCTTTCTACCTATAACTTTTCTCCAACTTGATTATCCTAGTTAGTGCAACTTTAGTTCGTTAAGGTACCAGCCTCTCGAGTCCTTCAATCTTTGTCAATGTGTTGTGTCTTGTTATCTGTCTTTCATTAGTTGCCTGTCAACTGTTATTGTTTGCACAATATTGAGCTACCATGGAAGAAACTTTTGTTCCATTACGTGGAATCAAGAATGATCTAAAAGGAAGGTTTTTATGCTACAAGCAAGACTGGACTGGTGGTTTTAGTGCCGGTATCAGGTTAGTGACACTCATTGCTCATCTATATTCATGCAAGGAATTTTTTATCTGAAATTTGTGAACATCATTATTACAGAAGGAAACTATCTTTTTCAAAGTAGTACTTTGTAAACCTATAACATAGTTAAATTTGATCATTTAGGATTTTTGCTCCAACAACATATATATTCTTTGCTTCGGCAATTCCAGTTATATCTTTCGGGGAGCAGCTGGAACGAAATACAGGTGGGGACTAGACAACTATACCTGTACATTAACATGTACTACCATGTTTTTCATGATTTCTCGTAGATACTATGTTTGTTGTTGTTGTTTCAGATGGAAGTTTGACTGCAGTGCAAACTCTTGCATCAACATCACTTTGTGGAATCATTCATTCGCTTTTCGGAAGACAGCCCTTGCTGATTCTTGGAGTTGCAGAGCCAACAGTATTGATGTATACGTTTATGTACAACTTTGCAAAGGACCGGAAAGATTTGGGGCATAAACTCTTCTTAGCCTGGACTGGATGGTATTTCTTCAATTCCAACATACTTGAGTGCGGTAACCAGATAGGTTTTCTGGTGTCACTGAGCTGTTTTCTTTACTTTGATGTGTTCTCAGGGTATGTGTCTGGACAGCACTTTTGCTTTTCTTATTGGCAGTTCTGGGGGCATGTTCTATAATAAATCGATTTACACGTGTTGCTGGTGAATTATTTGGTCTACTAATTGCAATGCTTTTCATGCAGCAAGCTATACGGGTGAGTATCCTCATATGATTAACATTATTAAATGAAATGATCTACTCTTATGATCATGATAATTGAATTTTTTTATGAACAGGCTGTCACTTGAAGTAAATTTAAGTGTACTGATACATTTCTCATAGAGGATTTTATTTTTGTACATAATGAATTTTATTCTACAGGGAATTTTGGAGGAGTTTGGCATTCCTCAAAGAGAAAATCCTGAGCAAACAGCACTGCAGCCTTCTTGGCGATTTGGCAATGGAATGTTTGCACTGGTTCTGTCGTTTGGCCTCCTCCTTACCGCAATAAGGAGCCGCAAAGCAAGATCCTGGCTCTACGGAACAGGTATTGGATGCATTTCCAATTATTATAGTAAGGGATTAGAGGCTGCTGTTACATTCGTTTCTGCTACCGAAAGAATAATTCGGTAACACAATTACTGTCTAAATCTTTCTTCACTTCATTAGGTCCTCTCTGTATTCAGTTTCCTGGTTGGAGAAAGGCCATACTTTGGTGGTCCTTACTTGTTTCACTGACTTATGCATCTTATTTTGCTAGGCTGGCTTCGAGGTTTTATAGCGGACTATGGGGTGCCACTTATGGTTCTTGTGTGGACTGCCGTTTCTTACATACCTGTTAATGATGTCCCAAGAGGGATTCCAAGGCGTCTTTTCAGTCCAAACCCATGGTCTCCTGGTGCATACTCTAATTGGACTGTTGTCAAGGTGAATCCTCTTTGGTTTTCAAATGTTTAGCATCCGTCGTTTACTCCCTTCCCTCCATAGGAGCTTTTTTTTTTGTTAAATTTGCCTTCGAAACCTGCCAAGAGACTCATTTTCTCGAGTTTGCAGGAAATGGTGACTGTGCCCCCTCTTTACATAGTTGGAGCATTTATTCCAGCAACCATGATTGCCGTGCTTTACTATTTTGACCACAGTGTAGCATCTCAACTTGCTCAACAGAAAGAATTCAATCTGAAAAAGCCACCTTCATACCATTATGACCTTCTTCTTTTGGGTTTTCTGGTGCGCTTAAATTGTAACTTTCTGATGTAGCCTTTTCTTTTCTTTTTCTCCGTCTCAACTCGTGATATGGTTCGACCAGGTTATATTATGCGGTCTTATCGGCATTCCACCATCCAATGGTGTTATTCCACAGTCTCCAATGCATACAAAAAGCTTAGCAACTCTTAAACATCAGGTATAGATGGTTTGCTAGCTGATGATATACGAATGTACTATGTGTCAGGTTCAACCATATTTAACTGAATTTTCTTTCTATACTTCTGTATTTGGGAGCACAATTTACAATTTCCTACTATGCTTGTTGCCTTCTATTCTCACCATTTTCCGATTATTAATACCGACAGAGCCTTTTCAGTCTTTTTGCGAGTTTTGCTTTCGTATGTGTCTCATTATGATTGGTTCTTTCGTTCTATCGGTGACAGCTTTTGCATAATAAGCTCGTCTCAACAGCCCGGAAAAGTATAAGTAAAAATTCCAGCCTGAGTCAACTATATCGAAACATGCAAGAGGCATACAATGAGATGCAGACACCACTTGTCTATCAGCTTCCATCCACTATGGTAGATTAATTTGTATTCATAATTTTGATTTACAGCATCTATTATGATCCCCTGCTGCCCTTACCTTTTAGTTAAAATAGGGACTGAAAGAATCCACCATCCAACTGGCTTCAAGTACCGGCTACATTGATGCACCGGTTGACTAGAACATTTTCGACGTCGATAAGGAAATAGATGAGCTTTTACCTGTTGAAGTCAAAGAACAAACGTTTCAGTAACTTGCTTCAGTCATTGATGGTTGGTGGGTGTGTTGCACTATGCCTCTTATTAAGAAGATCCCGACTTCTGTTCTTTGGGGTTATTTTGCTTTCATGGCCATCGAAAGCTTGCCCGGAAATGAACGGAGATACAAGTACGTTTCCCTCTTCTTTACTGTGTTAAGGATATCTTCAGTTCTATTCGAATGCTCATTTCGCATGTTCTGCTGTATCAGCGTTTTGGAGGAGTATCATGCAACCTTTTTGAGACCGTACCGTTCAAAACTGTCGCCACCTTTACCTTGTTCCAGACGGTTTACTTGCTAGTATGCTTTGGCATAACATGGATCCCAATAGCTGGAGTCCTTTTCCCACTTTTAATCATGCTTCTTGTGCCGGTGCGCCAATACTTGCTCCCCAAAATTTTCAAAGGTGCCCATCTTCAAGACCTTGATGCCGCAGAATACGAGGAAGCTCCATCCATTGCCTACAACATGACATTTGAAGTATGCTCTCATAACCTCACTTTAGTTCATCACAAAATTTTCATTTTACGGATGAGACTGTAATCTTAGATGTTCTCCCTGATAGATGATGTTTTGTATAATGGAAAGGACCAGGAACGTCAGGCAACAGCTACTCATATTGATGATTTAGAAAATCTAGATGAAATTATGACAAGAAGCCGTGGAGAAATCCGGCGTACTCAGAGTCCTAAAGTATCAAGTACAACTCCATCTTCAGTTGGGGACATAAAACCTTCTTACAGCCCACGAGTTTTGCGAAATGCATATAGTCCCCGGATTAGTCAACCAAGGGGAACTGCTGAAAAGGGACTCGGATTAAAGCAAACTCCCAGTCCCGGCCAATCTACACTCGGACAAAGCAGTCATGGCTCATCATCAAGCTAGAAAAACCTTGATTTTGTTTTGTTTTGTACAAGTCTGTATAGTAGTGTGGTGTGGTAAGTTTAAATGTCTATGGCACTCGAGAGGTCTTGTGCTTAGTTCATAGGTTCCAGTGTATCACTTCCTTAACTAGTATACCCTTTTAACATCAAAGCAAGGAATAAAGGCAGATATGCCATTTCCAAATCCATTCAGTAAATCCTGTTACTTCATGTGTTTACTGCAGTAGATAGAAGGCGGATCAGGCGACGTGCATTTGTCTGTGTGCTAACGTCCTTTAATCGAGATTCTGTTGGGGACAAAGATTAACCATATAAGTAGTCCTCACAAAGCGCAGTTTAGGTAGACTTTATATCTGTCAGGATTAAAATGTGGGAATCTCTTTAACCAGCAAAGGGAGCATATGATTTAGCTTTATATACTTTACCGGTCTCGCGAATAAAAAACGGTGCAGGTACCTTAGTCTTGAGGTAAAACTGCACCATAAGTTTCTTAAATTGTAATGATTTTATCCAGATATAGTTTGTGATTGTGGATAAGAATGTTCGAAATCGTAGTATGGAGATATGCAAAGCATTGAGGGGACACTTGCTAGTGCTAAGTATACTGTGTTTTCCAGTGTCTCAACTACTAGTACAAAGGGACTCCCCAAGCGTGTTCTTAGTTATCAATGCATTATTTGTTCATCTTTAAATCATGCATTTCTTACTGCTCATGAGTGATTGAAACACTTGCCGATTTTAACTCCTACCCTTCCTCTTTTTTTCTCTCTAAAACACAAAAGTTCTCCCTTAGAGTCTTGCCCACTTGACGGCTGTTGCATGTGCCGTCGTGCCCTTCCTCTCCCTTTTCCCGCGCCTCAGATGTAATTTTCTTTTTTTCTTTTATTATCGGTCCGTCATTTTAGATGGGATGGTATGTTGGGAGATCCTTTTTCCAGTGTCCTTGATTCTGATGTGGTCGTTTTTTTCTCTCCTCCCGTCCAACGGCGTTTGGTCCTGAAGAAAGTATCTTGTTTTCCTCTTTTTTTGTCGTTTTTTTGGGCGTTTTGCCCTTCTTCATGCAGGTAAGATGATGGACAGTGTGGGTGTTTTGGTGATTTTTCGGCGTTCTCTTCCTGGTGTCCGTACTCCGTAGGCGGCTGCTCGATGGCTCGACTTTCTGGCCCACTTCCTCTTGGTTCTCAAACATCGACAATTTATATCCTGATGCGATGAATCTGTAGGCTGTTCTCTCGCACTTCCTTGACCGCTTTCAACCTCCGGTGACCCTCGAAACAACATACAACTTGGAAACTCTGGTTGTTGGCATCGTGCTTGTCTCAGCTTCGATAGACTAAGTTGCACAGATACGGGGACGGGTATGGGAACGGAACGAAAAACAATAATTTTTAAAATTATAGAATACGAGTACGGTAAGAGTACGGTAAATATAAAATAAATATATATATATATATAATTATTAAAATTTATAATACAATAAAGACTAAAATTATAATTGTATTAAACAATAATTATAATTGTAGTTATTTAAATTCACTTTTAATGATTTTTAAATTATTTTCTAACACTTAGATTAGAAGATTACTAAAATTAAATGATTAAATTGAACGAAAATTTAACTTTACATTTTAAATTAAGAAAAAAAATCAATGACTAAAATGATAAAATTAAAAAATGACATGGCTGAAATAGATATTTACCCATTCCTAGTGAAGAAGCGTAAAAAACAAGTTGAAACAGATTACAAATACAATACACACCCAATATCTCATATCCTTAAGATACATAAAGCAATGAGATAGAGCAGCCTATAAATAGGTGCTTAGCCACTTGAACAATGAAGCAATTTAATTTTGGCCTTTTGGTTGAGATCAAGTGTACATGGGTCATTTGCCATACGTAATTAAGTTTATATTTTTTTAAGTAAGTTTATATTTTTTAGGTTTAGTGTTCCATTTAGTAGTTTTTTATTTGTGTGATTTTGAGTTTAGTTAGGTATAATTTGAACTTTTTAAGTTCATAATTATCATTGGACTTTTTAAGTTTGGATTAGTTTAATGGTTCGAATTATCCTTGAGCTTTTTAATTTAAACTTTCTAAGTTCAGAATTATTTATTTTTTATTTTTTTAAGTAAATTTATTTAGGAATGTCCACAATTAGTGTTGACTGTCCTCGGTAAAATTTGACTGATAAAGTTAGGATGTTCCTGGGACATCTCCCAGCTGTCCCTGCACTGTTTTTGTTCCGAGAACGTATTGGGGATGTAGGACAGCCTTAAGGAGGCTCTTTTCTCAGGCTTTTTCTTTTTCTTTTCTCTTTGATTGTTATGTTGTTCTCTGTTGTTTCCCGTTCCTCTGTATCTGTTAATCGATTCTTCTGTTTCGGTCCGATTGTAACCTTTATATTTGATTTATTTTGTTTTGTTATGAATACCATGGGTCTTGTTAAAAAAAAACTCTTGCCGATCTTACTTCATACATTAAGAAAATCATGTTATCTTGAATTTGTTGCGTTTTAAATATAAGTATGTATCTGATTAAGTATTATTGTAGAATAAATAAAATTCAATTTTTGTCCTCTTTTCTTGTCAAGCCTTAAAAAGGGAAAAAATAAAGGCGTTCAAATTTCGGTTTTAACTGAATTAACTGATCGAATTATAATTTTTTTTCGATTAATCGATCGGTTAACGGTTAATGATTTTTTAAAATTTTGGTTATTGGTTAATTCGGTTCGAAATTTGATTAATTAACCGAAATTGTTATATACTATATATATTACATATATTTATTTTTGGTCATTGAACTTTTAAAAAATATAAAATGATCAATAAATTTTTTGATATATTATAAAATGGCCATTAAACTTTATCAAATTAGCACAAAATGATCATTAAACTTTTCATTATTTATCAACAGTTTATAACGTGCAACGAGTCAATGACCATTTTGTAATAGTTCAATAAGTTTAATGATTGTTTTATAACTTCTGAAAGTTTTGTGATTAAAGAGATCATTTTAATATATTTTAGTGACCATTTGTGTAATTTACCCAAATTTTATACAAATTTCTTTTAATAAGGTAAAAATGATTTTAATTATTAAGGCTTTTTAATAGAATTATTAAGATTTTTTAACGGGTAAAATTTTAATATACAAGTTGTGTAAAACTAATTTTACACAAGTCTGCATATTTATACTATAAAAATCAAATCTTAAATTCTCAACCCTAACTTTAAAAAACTAAACCCTAAATCTTAAACCATATACCATAAATTCTAAAACTAACCTTAAATTTTAAATTCTACAATCTAAACACCTAAATTTTAAACTCTGAATTAAAACCTTAATCACTAAAAATAAAAGATACGTATAAATTAAAATTTACATGAAGTCTTTTTCGAATTTTAACCTTAGCAAAGTAAAGGTATTACCAGACAAGTCATTTGATCTCTAGAAATTTCACTAAAATAAAAAGCACTACACTGGGCTTTTGGGCCCAATTCTTGTGCGCTAGAGTCCAACCATTATTGTTTTCTCCATTTCACACGCAATCTTAGACAAACATGTTTGATCTTTTGTTGGAAATTTTTATAACACCCCTCACTTAATACAAATGATTGGTCAGATAAGTAATGTCATAGGCTAACTATGAAGCAATTCATGGATTGTAAATTATTTAATTTAATAATTAAAACTCCCACATATATACACACATACATATATATGCAGTACGTACGTACATACATAAACAGTCACTTTTAAAAATAAAAAAAAGAAGTGCGGTGATGTTAGTTATTTAAATATAAATTTGCCTATAAAATATCTAACAAAAATTTCTTTAATCGGTAAATTTAGAATAAAAATCATCTTATCATTTTCGGTGCTTCTATTTATGCTCTCACACTAAAAAATTAAGTTTATGATTTATGGTTAAGGTTTAAAGTTAAGATTTAATATTAGAGTTATTTTTTAATATTTAAAATTTAAAATTTAAAATTAAACCTTAAAATTTAAATTTTTTAATATTAATATATAAAAAGCATATTTTCTTCACGAAATAAAAACAAACTCAACCCGATCATGAAATAGCGTTATCGGGGTAAAAAAACACTTGTAACCCATACAAAATATCTATTATTAAGTCAAATATAAGCCCACCCAGCGATTGTAATTAATAATTAAGGTGCATGGAATTTGGTCATTTGAAGTTGAGTTCAGCAGCCTCTGACTATTTTGGCAGGGACCTAGCCGTCGATGGTTGACAATAGTGGTTTCCGAATAACTTTATTTATGATTGCAGATAACACGTTTTCTTTGTATTTTGTTCATATGGGTCCCCAAAACCATCCCAATATGGCATCTTCTAGGAACATTCTAACTTGATTTCGTTCTCTTAATCTTGTTCTTGTCTTGGTTATCTACTGCCACATCATTTCATTTTTTTTTTATCTAATTTGGCTACATTCCAAAGGTACACAAAGTACATACACCAGATCTTGTACAACCACGTCTTCATATCAATAATGTCTAATCAGTTCTTGCAGTCTCTGCCACACCCTTGTAGTCTCCACACCAACTCTAGAAAGTTTAGCCTGCATTAAGTTAAACGAAAATTAAACCATATTATATGTATATATATGTGAATAATAATAATAAAAGAGGAAGTAAAACAATTGTATCACTTGGTCACCTGAGCATGAAGAGAGTGAAAAATCTTGCCACCCACAGTGGAAAAACTGGCGCTTACAACTTCAGCACCTTCTTGTTCAAGAATGCCAATGACTTGACACAGCGTGAAGTTTCTATTCAATCCGGTTATCAAAACCAATTCGATGCTTGAGCCCAAGTCCCTTAATTCGACCACTGGCGAACTTAAACCGACCGGAGCTGTTGTCGTCTCCGTTACGCTACTGCTCGGTTCGACGGACTTCATGGCTTCTTCTTTCGTCTTCTTTAGTTTCTCTATCCTTTCTGTCAAGTGTTTTATGTAGGCAGTTGCAAGATCAAGCTGGTCATGTTGTGACGCAGTTTCCTGCAAAACCCAGAATTAATGGAATAAGAACATAAACATAAATTAATGGAATGAGAACAAAAACGTGGAGATAAAACTGCAGGTGGTCCACAGAATATACTCGTAGTGTAAGCAGTGGACAGAATTAAGATAACATTGCTTTGTTGATAAATATCAATTCCTGATGAGGTGAAGTTAAGATAAGCCCTATGATTTTGATATTCTTTTATGGAAATTATTTAAATATTAGTTTAAGTCCAACAAAATACTAAAAGTTTAATAGTTTATGTAAGGATGATATATCGTTCTATGCACGTTAAATGAACTAAACGACGACACTACAATGAATTTTTTTTAATCCAAAATTGATGATTGGTTACTATATGATTCTATGATAATATATGAGATTATAGACCATCAGTATTAGGAATTTAAATAGTGGTCCACTATCGCAATAGCGACCGTTATATAGTGGTAACAGTACCAACACCCTCCAAAATCGTTATTATAAAAAATAATGGTCTATCATGACTGCAATAATATTTATTATGTTTGTAACCACGATAAAACATTACGACAAAAAATACGACCGCACGCGCAATTTAAATCCCTGATCAATATGTCAAATACACTTTGTTATAACACATCAAAATTTGTCACCTCGAACACGACATTACAGTGAAAATCAAGTAATAGGATCTGAGTACCGACGGACAAGGAAAGAAAGAAATAAAGAAAGAAAACCTTGGAGGGTTTGAAGGTGTGATTAGGAATGAGAGAAGCAAGCTTAAAGCACAAAGTTTTCATTTCATTTCTGCGCTTCCTCTCCGCGGCTTTCCTGTCAGGTTTCGAGCTCTGACCGCCGCCACTGTTGTTCTTCATCTCTATAGCCACGGAAGCAAATATTAGATATACTCAAAGTTACAAATTTGGAAATGAAGAGTTCTGATGTCATAATGCAGAGTTCATATATATAGACATCAGATCAGCTGGCTACCTTTGTAAACTAATGATGCACATAAGAAGACAAGGGAAGGGAAACAACCCAGAAAGTTGAATATCTCATATAATAAATTAATAATAATATGATAGGTGTGGACCCACAGCGCAGATCCTCTTGGATTTGTAAACATTGGATTTGTGAAACTAAAACAAATAAGTATTGTTTTCGGTGTCTTAATAGGCGGGCCATCTCTTCTGCTGACCCTTGACCTTTTGACTTGTCCCGCCGCGCTTTCACCGTCCACCTTTTTCTGCTTCGTTTCTCTGTTGTTAACTCGGTTTTCTACTAGATATGGCATCTGAAAAGAGTAGCATGTTGAATATTATAATTTGAATTTTTTCATGATTAAAGTTTTGTTTTTTTGTTTTTTTTGCATTTTGTAACTCTAAATTCGTTGTAATCATAATTTTAGTGTTAAACAGCTTCAAATTTGGTTTAAACGAACATTTATTCACTTGAATTTAACGTCTGAACGTTTATTTTTTATAATTAGATTTTTCAGTTTTTGCCCAAAAGCTCGTTACAGCTAACGTTCGTTTCTCCATAACAACGACAAATGAAGCCTGTAATTTTTTATGAACCTATATTAATAAATTGATATAACTATTTATCATGAATAGATATAACTTTATGCGGTAAATAAATATAAATGAAGAGTTATAAATATTCTAATAATCACTTACAACCTTTATATAAAAGATTGTTAATAATAAAACAAAATATATATTTTTGTAACCGTGTAATAAAATTCTCTTCCTCTTCCTCTTCTTCTTCTTCTTCCTCTTCCTCTTTAATAAAAATTGTAATTTTTCTTCCGCCTATTACTGACACAGCATACCAAATGAGAAAGTCAAAAAACAATGCAAACAATGGGGGCTTAGTTGTTGTTTGAATATTGGGATTTGTCTGATTTATTCAGTAGCCAGCCGGCAAAAGAGTTCAAACGTGAGAACATGGGACCTACGTTTTTTGTTTTCCCTCTTATCAAGACAATGCTGGTAAATTGTGGTCCCTGTTAGGGATAAATTTGTAACAAAAAAGTTGAATAAAAGAGATGGGATATTTAAAACTGATAAGTGATAACAACACCATGTTAATTAAAGAGAAGTATCCGGTGACTTATTATTTAACGACTCTACCAATAGCTTGTTATATGAAACTCGGGAAGTTCTACTGTAAAGTATCCTTATAGTGCGGTTAAAATAAAATAGTCTTACAAAAAAATTTATTCAGTTGGTAAAAATTTGTATAACTATACAAATTTTTACAATTTACACAAATTCTTATCCAAATGGTAAGAATTTGTGTTATAATATAAGAATTTGTATAATTACACAAATTCTTACTCATTTGATAAGAACTTATATAGTTACACAAATTCTTACTCAGTTAGTAAGAATTTTGATTCTACTTAAATTATTATTGAATTCTATATAAATTTTTAATAAAATAGTAAAAATTTGTGTAAGGCTATATTTAGCCGCATCATAAAGTGCCGCACCTCATGTACCATGAAACTCAAGTAAAAGTTATGCAGCAGAGAGCTTATCACTCCACTTTCAAGAAAACCAAATATATCATTATAGAATCCAGAATAAGTGTTCTGATTATTGGCTTAAAGTTCATATTTACCCTAAAGTATTTTTTAATTTAGTATCTAAATTTTTTTCTCCGAATCGCCTCTTAACTTTAAAATGTTATCCAAAACACAGCATTTTTTGACATCTTTAGAAAAAAAATGACCAATTAGAGTGTACTACGTTAGTGTCCATCTATTTTTGGCTTAATGCAGTTTTTACCCCTAATTGTACATGCTTTTCAAACTTGTTACCTGAAATCATGGACGAATAAAACCATGACATGTGACACTTTGATCAAGTTAATATACGTCTGAATTTAATGAAAATAGGTAACCGACATGTCAAGTCTCTCAAAATTTCTTTTTTCTCATTTCAATCCCTAAAAATCATTTAATCAACAACTAATATTTCATTCCTATATTGAAGATAGATTCTTAAGAAATGTAAAACTATCCTTAGAGTTCTTAACAACATAATAAACTACAAATTACTTAAGTTTGCCGAGTTTCGGATAATCCTCGTGTCCAAATTACATATGCAAACACTTATAAATTAAGTTATTCGAACTCAAATCACTAAAAACAATAATTTTATTCTTTAATACGAAAACCACTCAATATATTCTAAACTAGAAATTACTTAATTTGTCAAGATTCCAATAATCACCGTGTCCAAATTACATGTACGAACAATTTGACTCAGTCATACACGTCTGTTGGGAGTTGTGCGTGGCCCATGAGACATGCATTAAGCCGATACATATTAGTCGTTTGTCAATTTGCTACCTACTATTTCTACCACATATTTATTATTGTACCATGACATGCCCCAAATTATTAGATATAGCTCAATTCCCATTTCCCTATCTAAAGTTTCTTATAACGTATTTCTCGTACATTAATTAATTGAAACTTGCCTTTATGTGGTTAACATGCTTTCATGTTTCATCTTGATTAAGATATTTTTCTTTTATCGAACTATATATAATGATAAATAGTTTTAAAAACTTCTTTCCAAATAAAATTGTGTTTTAAACTTATTTCTTCGTATATTTTATTTTGTTCTTGTTGGGCCCGAATGTCGTAAATCGAATTGCCAAAAAGGGGTGAATTGGCTTGAAAAGAATTTTAATAGAAGCAAATTGAATTTAAAAAATTGGACTCAAGAATTTATAGTGGTTCAACTTTATAACCAAAGTCTACATCTACTACCTTAGCTTCTCACTAAGGATTTTCCCAAATTCATTATTAAATTTCTTTATTTTTCAAGGATCAGGAGTAACCTTTACAAGACCCTCACAAAGTATACCCCAAAGCTTTGAGACACTGTCTTCCAAAAGAGGAATACAATTTTGCAAACTTGAGAAAACCTCACAAGGCAAATTATTTGCATACTAAGCACTCACCCAAAATCCTAACACTTGAGCAAATATGACAATTGAGCTCATAAATGTGTTCTACAAAAAAATTGACAATTTAAGACCAAAAAAATTTTTCTCTTTACAATTGAGCGTTGGTAGTTGTTTCTCTATCTTCCATGGACGCTTGAAGACTTCTTCTAAACCCTCTAATGAGCTTGTGATCGTTACTAGCCGTTGAGGTTGGTTTGGAGTCGTTAGGGACTTAATTTCTAGCATTAAATGCTCTTCTGATGCAGAAGGTATCAGTATTCGAGATAGGATATTTATACATGCCTTAAATAGAAAAAGCCTTTAGACACGTTTAGCCAGGGTGTATCGGTACTCGGCACAAGGTATTGGTACTCACCCTTGTATATCGGTATCGAGGCTTCAGTACCGGTACGAAATCATGCTACTGGAATTTTCCAAGACAGAGCGTATCGGTACTCGGCTTAGTTGTATCGGTACGGGCAAACGGGTATCAGTACCGGTACTGACGGCCAAATTTTGACTTTTTAAACCCTGTGAAGATATTTGTTCAATTCAAAAAAAACTCTTCAATAACATTTCAAACATATTTTTTCAAGTTATTTAGACTTTGAATAAATTTTGCAATATTTTAATTAAGTCCAAAAATAATTTTCAATTTGTTATATCAAAATCTTTATCTCAACAATCTCTCTCTTTTTGATATAATGAAATCACTTGAATTTTTTTTAAAAAAAATTAAACCACTTGAAAAATTATTTTTAAAAATTCCCCTTTAGAAAAATAATTTTAGAAAAAGATAATATTTTTAAAAAATATTTAAAGCTCCCTTTTTCCCTTTGAAAGTTAATTTTTCAAACATATCTCTCCTCCTTTTTATTATATAAAAAATAATTCAAATCAAAGTTTGAAATCACTTTAAAGTTTAAGATAACAATGGAGAAAAGACTAAAAAAAATTTAATCATCAAGAGAGTTTAGATAAAATGGCTCACCCTTACTCAAGCATCAAGTAAATTGTTAGTCCAACAATTCAAGAGAAATATATTGAATTTTAAAAGAATAAATAAATCAAATAAATACAAGAATTTCAATTATCATGCCATTCATGAAATTAAATCAATAAGCATACAAAGCATGGAAAAAAATGAGACAAAATGACCCTTTTTGACTATGCGTACCAGTACGATATCGACCGTATCGGTACTGTGGTTGAATGCCATATCGGTACGGTATGAGCGATACTGGTATCGAAGGTACGAAATGGCAAAAATATGTAGCAAAAACAACTTAAGAAGCCTTCTAACTTAGTTTTAAGTTCATACAAAGGCTCTATAATGTTCTAGATATACATTTTGCACATTTTACTACACATGCTTCTCAAAAAATCATCAATTAAACATATAAAGCATGAATTTCACCAAATTCAATCAAAAATTACAAGTTAATGGCCATAGACATAGAAATGAGCATAAAAGGCCAAAAACATATAACTCATGCAATTGAGACTCCCTCTAACTATATGCAATTAGGCACACAATGGAGTTGATAAGTGTTCAAAAGTACTATTTTTATTACCCTTTTTACTCATATTATTGTTAGACTTAAGCTCATATTAGTTGCATAATTAGTTATTCATGCATTAATTCATGTTTCTTTCCACCGTTGAGCTTGATTACATAACTTGGTGATTTTTGTGGGAAAAGATGCTGCTTTGGTGTATTTTTGTGTGTGTGCAGGATCACTTGCCAAAGCAAGGCTAGTGCTAGTTGCCAGGGCAATGCATGAAGGAGACGCCGAGCTAGTTGCCAGGGCAATGCATGAAGGAGACACCGAGCCAGTTGCCATGGCAATTGTCGACAAGAGCAAAGGTGATATGGTAGTCGAAATTGATGACTAGACAAGCCTAAGATGACGTGGAGCAAAGCCCAAACCTAAATGAATTTGATTTCCATGCAGAGATTAAAGAAGAATTAAATTCCAAGAAGATAAGAGAAGTTCTAGTATGAATACAATTATAATAATGAATTATATTCTTTAAAGATAATTTAATTCCAACTTAAACTCCTCCTCAAAGAAGGACTTTGGCCTAGCCCTATAAATAAGATGGAGATTTCGACAAGAGAGAGGGAGCAAGAGGAGAGGATTTTCGACAACTCCAAAGGGCAAGAAGGAAGAGATTTCGACAAGATAGCAAGAAGGGAGAGAGTTCGATTTCTTCTTCTTCTTTGCTTCCATTAGATTCATGGTTTGAGGATTATTCTTTGTATATCTTTTGAACCCAACCATGAACTAACTTGACTGGTTGGGGTTATTGTGTTTTGTTGTTGTGAGAAACAATTGGATTTTGTTTAGGTAATAAGAGTTTGCACTTTTCTATTCAAGGTTTACTCATTCTTGGCTTTTATTCTTGTTTGCGAGTGAATTAGGAGAGGATCTCGTAACTTCATCTATTTATCTAATATCGGGAGAGTTAGATTCAAGAAACGAATGAGTATGGACTTTATTCAATCTATTGATGGTGAAGATTAATCCGGCTTAGGAATAAGTTAAGGATTTCAACGGCTAAGAGGAGCACAAGATTGGTTGTTGTTCACCCTTGATTCACGCATGGATGTATTATCAAGGCATGCACAAGTAGCTAGAGTTTCAACTTAGGGATAAGAAGAAACCATTGAAGAACGCTCCGCCGAACCTTGAAGTTGCTGCCCAGACGCCCAAGTAGTTGCCCAGCTAGTTTCCCAGGCAACCATCGATTAGTTGCCAAGGCAACCCCGCTGTGCAAGTTGCCACGGCAACTGAGTTGCCCTTGCACTCTTTTACCAAGACGATCCAATCGGCTATCACACCTCAACTCACGATAACCTGACCTATTCTCTCTTTTTCTTTCATCTATTCTTTTAGTTTATTGCTTTTACTTTTCTCGTTAATTAAAACCTCTATTATCAATTGTGTTTTTATTTTCACAATGCAATAACTTAAGCAAAGTGGCCCAAACCAATCCCTGTGGAGACGATACTCGATACTCATATCACTTTATTACTTGCGACGTGTATACTTGCACAATTGCGTAGCACTTATTACACGCAACAAGTCATACAAACATGCTTAGATCATTATGAAAATTTAGATAAAAATGATCAAGCAATTGCATGAAATTTAAATTTACCACTTGAACCAATGTAGGATGTTTAGCCTTCATTCTTCAAGTGTCATTCGTCCTTTGTGTGTCAAGAGCTTCCAAAATGTGACTTTGCTCATCAATGCTCAAGCACACCTACAAAAAGACAATCAAGTATATTTTGGTATCCAAATTGCTTTGGATTCATTATCATTAGGTCCAAAAATCTTTGCCCCATTTGGAATCCATTTTTCAATATCTTCCTTTTTGTTTAAAGAAATGAGTCATTTTAGGACCCAAATATTCTTAATTATTTTTCCTTTTAAAAATCTAGGGAAACTAGATTGTCTTTGATAAAAATTTATTTTAACAAAATTTGTTTTGGAGTTACCTCCATTTTCACATTTTTGAAAATTTTTGTTAAACAAATTCTTTTTAAGATCATCAATTTCCCTTTGATGATCATTTCAAACTTTTAGAAGCAAGTTTTGTAACTCAAGGTTTTTTGTTCAAAATCTTTAAACCTTGCTTCAAGTTCGAGATTGGTTTTAGAAAGCAATTCATTTTTTAATTTTAACTTTGAAATTAAATTTTTGTTTCTCAAAAATGAAGCCGTGAATTCTAAAACCAAATCATCATAGGCTTCTTGTAACTCATCAAAAGTATAAGAATTTAAATTAGATGAGTTAGGAGTTACCTCTTCTTCTTGGATGGCCATAAAACAAAGGTTGGCTACATCATCATTATCAGTGGAGTTTTCCTCATCACTCCATGTAGCCACAAATCTTTTTCTTTGATCCATTCTTCTTTATCCTTGGGCAATCGTATTTGACATGCTCGGGCTTCTTGCACTCGAAGAACACAATGAGATCCTTCTTTCTCCTTGATTCATGCTTTGATTCTTCTTTCTCGCACTTCATGGATCGATTGAATTTCTTGAAGAGTTTGGCCATCTTCTTTTCTTCATCTTCACTCTCCTTTTCACTAGATGTTTCTTCTTGAATGCTCGTTGAGGTCTTAAATGTAATATTCTCCTTCTTCTCTTCCCCTCTTCTCTTTGACATCAACTCATGGGTGAGCAAGAAATCGATGAGCTCGTCAAGCTTAGGCGTCTTGAGGTTCTTTGCTTCGATAATCCTCGACTTATTGGATTTCCATTATTTGGGAAGTGAGTAAATCAACTTCCGAACTAGCTTGTCCTCCATAATCACTTCTTCATAGCCTTTGCGTCCATTGACAATGGTGGAGAATCGATTGGACATAGCTTTGATGTCTTCTGTTGGGTTCATCTTGAAGTTCTTGTACTTATGGTTGAGAAGACCAATCTTGGTCTCTTTTACTTCGTTGGTGCCTTCATGAGTGACTTCAAGCTTGTCCTAAATCTCATTGGCATTTGAACAAGAGAAGACCCTTCTATATTCATCTGGACAAGTGCACAAAAGAGAATGTGCATGACCTTGCATTTGTTTAGAATCCCTTGTTCTCCGCATCACTCCAATCTCTCATCTCGGAAGTGGGAGTGGTGTAGCCTTCTATGATGCTCATCCATGCCCCAAGATCACTAGCTTGTATAAATAGCCTCATGCTATTCTTCCAATAAGAATAGTGAGCTCCGTTGAAGAACGGTGGAGGCCATTGCTTCAGTTGATTGGAAATGACTTAAGCTTTTTGAGGATTGACTCTAGGATGTTAATATGATGATAGAGACCTCGCTCTGATACTAATTGTTGGGCTCGAATGTCATCAATCGAATAGCCAAAAGGGGTGAATTGGCTTGAAAGGAATTTTAGTGGAAGCAAATGGAATTTAAAAAATCGGACATTGGTTTATAGTGGTTCGACTTTCTAACTAAGGTCTACATCCACTACCTTAGCTTCCCACTAAGGATTTTTCTCAAATTTACTATTGAAATTCTTTCTTTTTCAAGGATCAAGAGTAACCTTTACAAGACCCTCAAAGCTTATACCCCAAAGCTTTGAGACACTCTCTTCTAAAAAAGGAATACAATCTTGCAAACTTGAGAAAACCTCACAAGGCAAATTGTTTGCACACTAAGCACTCACCCAAAATCCTAACAGTTGAGCAAATATCACAATTGGGCTCACAAGTGTGTTCTACAAAGAAAATTGTCAACTTAAGACCAAAAATGATTTGTCTATACAATTGAGTGTTGGTAGTTGTTTCTCTATCTTACATGGATGCTTGAAGACTTCTTTTAAACCCTCTAATGAGCTTGTGACTGTTACTAGCCGTTGGGGTTGGTTTGGAGCTGTTGGGGACTTAATTTTCGATATTAAATGCTCTTCTAGTATAGAGGGTATCGGTACTCAGGATAAGGTATCAGTACATGCCTTAAATAGAAAGAGTCGTTAGATACATTTAACCAGTGCGTATCGGTACTCGACACAAGGGTATCGGTACTCGCCCTTGCGTATCAGTACTGAGGTTTCAGTACCGGTACGAAATCATGCTACTGGAATTTTCTAAATAGAGCGTATCAGTACTCAGCTTAGACGTACCGGTACGGGCCAGTGGGTATCGGTACTGGAAATAGGGTACCGGTACTGACGGCCATATTTTGACTTTTTAAACCCTTTGAAAATATTTGTTCAAGTCAAAAACACTCTTCAAAAAATTTCAAACATATTTTTCAAGTTATTTGGACTTTAAATAATTTTTACAATATTTTATTTAAGTCCAAAAATATTTTTCAATTTGTTATATCAATATTTTTATTTCAACAGTTCTAATAATTAATAGGTATAGTGATAAGGCATGCTACATTATAAAAAGTTGATCAAGTTTCAAACTTCAGGGATGATATGTTGAAAAAGCAATAAAAATACAAACATAAATCGTAAAATAAACAAAAAAATAATGAAAAATATATTTTATTTTATCATATTACTAAAAATAAAGATTAGACCATTGATGACAAACTATTACTTGAGATACTCCAAGAATTTAACCCTTCAAGAAATCGGCTCCCTGGATTTATCATTTCATTACGTTTTAATAAGTATTTATATATATAATTTTTATAACGTACGAATCCTGAATTTTGAGTATAAAACGATGGTGATAAGTATTTTTTAAAATATATATATATATATATATATATATATATATATAATGAGTTAAATTTTAGCGTATGTGCATATTAAAAAAAATAGCGTCTGTGTCTGATTTTTATATATTATTTATATAAAAATTGGATATGTATAAATAATTTATTGTATATAAACTCATGTTACTTTAATATTATTTTTTATATTTTATCCTATTTAAAGTATTTTTTGTGTAATTTTCATATCAAAATTGATGGTTTTTTCCTTCTATGTTCCATTGATGCAAGTACGAGAAAGAACTGGTGGGGGCATATCTATTGAGACCATTCACACTAGATTTTCTTCTCTTAATTTAATTTAATATAATATCTAAATGTGTACATATATATGTGTTACCTTTGAAATAATTAAAATAAGTATGACCACCGTCCAACTAAATTAATATATAAATTACGTGGTCATACAATTTTTTTGGCCGGAAATTGACTTTGCAAAAAATCAAACTAGATTCTAGAAACAGTACTCAAATACTTTAATTTCCTACTTATCATTCTAATGATTTTGTTTGGTGAGATAGAAATTAATGAAAAAAAAAACATTCAACAAGTAAAACAAAAAATATTTATTAAATTTAGTTTGATTAGTATCATTGTCGATATAATATACAGAATAATATAATATTTAATATGTTTAAATGTTTAACATTTTCTTATACGAATATGAAAAGAGTCTGAA
The DNA here is from genome assembly GCA_019671005.1 of Hibiscus mutabilis. Lineage (NCBI taxonomy): Eukaryota > Viridiplantae > Streptophyta > Magnoliopsida > Malvales > Malvaceae > Hibiscus > Hibiscus mutabilis. The sequence goes on from CM033754.1 coordinate 32,298,347, forward strand.
TAAATCTAGTCATTGTATAAAAAATTGTGCTGATTTCAACATCTATGCAACTCTTGACTGATTCTCTCTTTGCTTGTAATAAGATAGTTAACAAGTAAAATCAAATGGGTTGATATCAAGGACTATACAACTCTTGACCGCTTCTCTCTTTACTTGGAATGGTTTTGATGATTTGATTTTGAAGGAGAGTTGCGGCAGCTGACCTTACAATGCAGTGTTCACTTGTTGCTTACTGGTAACAATTAGAGGTGTGTAAAATTCGATTCACTCGAAAAAAATTGAATAACTAAAAAAAATTGACTATAAAAAACTTCAAATAAAGTTTACTTTATTAAATAAAAATTCGAATAACTCGAAATTTTTAGTAACTAGTGGATCGGTTTCCAAGTTCGAGTTAGTCCCTCAATTATGTCTGATATTATATATATCACCTATGAAAAATGTGTATAGTATATATTTATATAAAGTCATTTAAATTGAAACTAATTAGTATCATAATATTATAAATATTTACAATTAAATTTGAACAAAAACTAGAACAATTCGACTTGACTCGAATTTCATAAGATTGACTCAACTCAAAAAAAACATCAAATAAAGTTTGAGTTGTAAAATAAGACATGTCAGCTTGATTAACTCGAAATTTTTTTACTCGTCTCAACTCGATCGAATACTCACTCCTGTCCGCAACAGGCATGTTGCTTTCTCAACAAATCATCATCATCCTCCTCCTTAAACCCCAATAATTAAGCAACTTTGGTACAAGTTCCAGTTTTCATGACTTTCACCACCTTTGTAATTAGAGTCAGTTGAGTTGTATAGAATGTAAAGTGTAGTGAAAAAATTACCAATTGTGATGGGCAAACTTACTGAACTGCCAATTGAGATATGGGCTTGTCTGATTGGAAATATTTGTTAGTTGCTTTTGCCTTGGTAGGAGCTCTTCAAACTCTCATCTTTCTCCATATTTCTTCTCCTGAAATTACAGAACCTATCCTACTTACATTTCTGGGTTAGTACCCAATTATGAAAAATTTCAAGACCATGTCAGTAGGATTGAGGCTAAAATATTGAGTCAAAATTAGAACGATCCCTTGCCATGAGTTCAACATGAAACACTTTTTGTTCCAATGTGATTTAGCAACCCTGTGCTGATATCATGGTATTGGTAGGCCAACTTACACATCGTTTGTTACAAACAGCAACACACTGCAAGTGTTTAGCCATGGCCATGGACAAAACATCATCGTCTAGCCTATTTCGGCTAAAGGTTAGAAGAAGAAAAATGTAGCGAAAATTGTCAGGAAAATTCAAGAAACGTTCAGTGTTATGGCAGACTGGAGACACGACCAAGCCTGTGTGCAACAGTTTCTGTGCCTCTAGAATTCTGAGCTACCACGCTAAAAGCTCCGTTCTCTGCAGTTTCTAAAGCAACATCTTCATCATTTGGTGCCCCAGCATTGCCTGTTCGGACTGGACGGAGGAAGCCTTGCAATCTCAATAAATAGCTCTGGCTGGGAGGCTGAGTTCTCACGTATTGGGTTGTTGTGACTACACTGGCAGATGATCGTTCAGAATCAGCACTTCGGAGATTTGATAAGGCACTTAGGTCAAGATTTGGGAACACAGAACTTCGGCATCGAGGACACTTCACATTCAGTCTAAGCCACTGGTCAATGCACTCTACATGAAAATTGTGAGCACAAGGCAACCCACGAACCTGCACCACTCCTTGTTAGAAACTTGAGCTAATGCTAAAGCAAAAACATGACATCTACTAAGCTTTCAGACTATTAAGTAGCATTCTCTGCAAGCAACTTCAGGTTTAAAATCAGGAAAAGTTCTCATCATATTGTTTATGTTTTCCATATGATCAGTGTGAGTTGCAGTGACTCTGAAATTAATATATTCGGGCCACTAATCCGTAAACTCAGAACTGCAAGTATAAACTTCAGATCCCACAGACATAACAAATCCAACTCACTTATAATTGATGGAGCGTAGCTTATCTACTCTGATCAAGAAGATTAGTAGAACTAAAAGGTTTTACCTCATTCCCTACATGGAACTCTTCCAAGCAAATTGGACATTCACTACAATCAGTTGGAACAGCCTTCAACCTGAATTTTGGAAGTTCTTGAATGAGTGCTTCTACTGCTTCTCTCTGAGCAACGACCCAAAAAAAAGAAGGAAGATCAGGATAGAAAATATATGAGAGGAACTATAACCTCACCTTTAGATAGAGGATCAAATTATCTAGGGCTTTACTTTATATTTTATTCAGGTTTATAGTAATTTTTACACACAATCAGGGTATTTTTTAAACTAATTATAGTTTTACTATTATTTTCAAATACTGGGGTTTTAGGGTCATATTGTTCATTTCGCATTTTTAATCAAGTATTGCGTCCAGTTATCAATACCTGCGTTACTAGAGTTTCAACTATGTTTTACGCATTGAATGTTTTATTATTGGGACTTTCACTGTATATCAATCATATCTGGTTTTCTCCCTTAGTTCTGTTCCTCCCCGATCCTCTGTTTTCCATAATTGTTCTTGTTTATTCCGGAGTTCTTCTCTAAATTTATATATTCTATTTCTTCTCCCTACTTGTTTTACATGACCTTGTCTAGGAATTTAAAATTTAACACAAACAACAAAATAGAATAAAGGAAATTATTAATGTGGTTCATAATAACTAAGCACTAACCTGAGCTGGAGTCAAATAAAGTCCAGGATGGTATGGTGCAATATCTTGGCCCATGCCTCTCATCTCTTGACCAGCAGCTTCGAACGCCCAATCTGGTACTCGAATCATGTCCACCAAAACCTAAATTAAATTATGTGTTTAGTTCAGATCCATCAAACTGAAATGATACAAATATGGAAGGAGAATTTCTGAAACCACTGACACTTGTTTAGATGGTAAAGGAATTTTATGATAATTATAAACTCGACAAAATTGAAACAAAAATGACTAATTCAAACTTAAGACAAAGCCTGCATCATTTAAAGTTAAAGATGTGAATGATTGAACCACTTTTAGGTACTTTTTTTGAATTCAAAGCGCAGTGGTCAGGTGCAAAAGATGTCTTAGTGAAGAAGCAATAAGGGATGTCAGGCAATATAGTGACTCGGCAATCTCCACTAAGATTGGATAGAAAGCAAAATGAAAAATAAATGTTTAGCACGTAACTTGTGCAAATATTTACATCATAAAAAATGACCATTTTATACTAAATTATATACAAGATAATCTCTTTTGTTTATCTGAACTCGTTAACCTTTGTCCTTTCCTTGAGACATTTATCATAAGTATATTTTATCCATATTTCAGTATTAAACAAAATGTCTTGTGAATCTTTTATTTCCTCAAAACTCCAAGTCAGTAACTTATCATAAATAGCTGAATTTCAATGAAATAATAAACCAAGAAAATTTTGCAGGATACACAACTCAAGATACATGTAGCAAGAGATTAAGAACTCACCCCATATTCTGAAATAGGAATTCCCTGCTGAGCACGTACGTGATGTGCCTGTCTCCGTGTTATCCACTGCAGAAGAAGAATTTCATGAACAAGATAAGAACATAGTAATAAAAAAGTAACATGACAAACAATTTAGATGTTCTATGCACACATCCAGGCCATGAGAACACTTGACATTAAAATAAAGAAACAGAAACAAAACAGAGCTGCCATCTTGCGTCCGTAACATACAGCAGCAAGGTCATTGATGAATTAAGAGACACTCTACTGGAGTATAGGCACAACTAACCTTCCCAATAGACATAAAAGCAATGCAGAGCAATCCACAGTAACTGAAAAGCAGCCATATCAGAAAACCATATTTCTGACCTTCTTCTGGTAACTGCATATATTTGCCATGTTAACTCCGGACTCCAGTGATAAGATAGCATTCAGAAGAGAATAATCTTGACGACTGTGAAAGCATTAAACGCTTACACAGTTCCTAGCACTGCTGAACCATAGAGTGCCGATTACAGTCCAGGCCCAAAGAAATGGATAAAGTAGCATAGACAGAATTGAGAGGACCACTATTCTTCCACAAAAACGAGCATACCTCTGCTGCCACCCAAAATCCCTAGAAGCAAATGAAGTCAAGCATAAGATAATTACCTGTCATGTAAAAAGCAGTGTTTAAAAAGGCGCAACTGAGGCGCGCCTAAGCGCTAAGGCGAGGCGAGGGTAAAATGCCTAATTGGGTCTAGGCGAGGCGACTTCAATGAAGCGCACCAAGGCGCGCCAGGCGCAAAAAGGCGCGCCTTTTTAATTTTTTTGTTCTTTTTGTCATTTTTTATTTTTTATTGTGTTTTACATACTAACTTGGGTCAAAGGTGGGGACCACACAAAAATAACATTAATCAAATGAAATTTAAATTAACTTAGTCGAGTTGATGTGTAATTTGAACTTAAAGCATAATACATGATATATATACAAATATTAATTAAATTGGATCAAATTTAAATTCAAATTAATTTGGTTGAGTTTTAAAACTTGAACTAAATTTAATTGTTTTGATACAATATTGCGTATTTGAGTTAATTTAAGTTTAAATTAATCTTGAATTGACTTATTTCTATCATGATTTAATTTATGGAAGTGGTAGTTTCTACTAGCATCTTAGTTTTAGGGTTTAAGGAATCGATTTAGGGCGTAGGGTTTAGGTATAGTAGTTTAGAGTTTAGTCATTGTGAATAGAATTTTGGGTTTAAGGTTAGAATTTAGTGTTTATACGTTAAAACCTAAATCCTCAATATATTACCCTAAACACTAACATCTAAACCTAAATCTTAGCTCTAGCTCCTAAATTCTAACCATTAAACCCTACACCCTAAATTGAGTCCATAAATCCTAAAACTAAGGCACTTGTGAAAATTAAAAGTTTTCACTGCTAGTGTATTTGATATAAATCCTTAATTTAAATCATATTATCATATATCTTTTTGAGAGTATTATATAACTAGTTTTGTCTATTTACAATATAAATTTTTTTTGTATTACATGATAAAATGCAATATGCTTTTTGATTGAAAAGTTAAAGGTAAATGAAATTACGAGCTTTGTTGAACTTATAGTCCTTTTTAAAGTACTCAATTTTCTTTCTTGCTTAGTACTCTGCTTCATGTGCATTTATACATTCTCTTGATTGGTTCATGTTGAAGTTGAACATTCAAAGAATCTCATTATTCGTATCACCCAAAATTTTATTGAACGTAAAGAACTTTCAAGTGATACTTAATATATAAAATGCTGATGATGAATACCCTTTGGTATTTACAATGCATGAATTGTTCTTTTTGCTTTACTCTACAACTGGAAAACATGTATATCTCTTATTTTTAAAAAGTGTGCCTTATTTCAATAAGGTGCGCGCCTCTCGCCTTGCGCTTCGGCTATAAAACCTCTATCGCCTTAGTGCGCCTTTCGCCCTTTTTAACACTGGTAAAAAGGCATCTATTAACAGGACACTACCTTTTAAAGTCAGCTGCTAACAGAATACTACCTTTTACAGAAGAAAGAATTGCAGATAACTGCAACCGAGAATCAAACAGTACAAAGGTAAAAATAGATTTTTAAACTGTAATGGCTAATTGGCATTCAGTAGCTAAGTTGAGTGGCATGACAGCACTACTATGAAATTAAAAAAGTAACAATTGATACCTAAGGATTAAGAATTCTCAAGCCCATAATCAAACAATCTCATTTAAACTACTTAACAGTAAAAGATAAGTACTTACAAACCCATCCCGGCGGCAAGCCCGTTATCTACAAACATCAAAAAACGAAAAACGAACACAGCAGTGTAATCAACCTGAAACAATAGTCATCAAGTTATGGATTCAGAAGGAACTTTTCCTGCAGCAAAATCCAGAAGGAAACAACTTTACATTCCATAGAAAATTCTCAACTAAAAAACACTCACCATGATCCATATATGCAATGGGTATGTACAATGATGATAACGCTTCCAATTGATTGCAACAATGATTCTAATCAAAGAGAATTGTTAAAGAACTAACGAGTACTTTTCCAATAAATACAAAAGAAGACAACAATAGATTCATTCCCTATCCCCTTTCCTCCAATTTTCCTAGCAATCAAACTGCACTAAACAAAAATTCCATAAATGTGCAAAACGAGCAAGATCATCAAAAACCCAAATGAAGAACCGAACTGGTATAGGAAAAGGATACACACTTGTAGCCAGCATAGACAAGAAAAACCCATCATACCTGCAAAAAGACAAAGGGAAATAATAAATAAAACCCCCCAATTTAACTGCATATATAAATGAAAGAAAAAGAGATGAAAAACAAACCACTTGAAATCGACGCCTCTTATGGCCATAGAAGAGAGATTTTAAAGAAGTATAGCAGAAGAAGAAGGGATCGTGAGCTTTAGAGAGTGTGAGAACAGCAAAACCCAAAAGATCTGATATTCATCCGGAAGCCAAAAGGAGAGAGGATGGAATCGGAGAAGAATATATCCGTACAATGGTTAACTTCGTTTTAGTTGTGGATTCATTAAGGAGAAACTAACTACGGAAATAACAAAGAAAATGGATAGGTGAAGTGAAATTCGGTAGCATTTTGAGGACTCGTTGTTAATCCGATGCGGAAGGGAAGGCCTTGAGGGCCAGGCTAAATAGGGGAAATATTGCATTTAAAAAATATAGAAAATGGTTTCCAAATTAAATAATTTAGGAAAAAGCTAACCAACACATAAGTATTCAAACTATATTTTTTCTATAGGCATAATATAAAAAAATAATTTAGCCCTTAACGTTTTTTTTTGTCAAAATGGCATAGCTACAGATGAAAATTGTTAAACAACTAACAGTAAATGGCTTGAAATGATATTGCAAATATACATGGTAGTGCACGTCGCAATAGCAGTGTCATATAGGCAAATACGTTGACTTTACAAAATGACCTGTATGTTAAAAAATAATTTTAAAATTGTATAAAATATAAAATATTTTTTCTTTGACATGTCATGTCAAATCATTTCAAGTTGTTTATCGTCAGGTGACTAACCGTTTTCATCCATATATGAGCTATTTTGACCCAAAATAAAACATTAAACGCTAAATTGCTTCAAAAAAAGAATAGAGACCAAAATAACTATCCAGTCAAGCATTAAGAACATTTTTGGCATTATGCCATTTTTATACGTGCCTAATGTATTGGTCTAAATAGGTGTGATGATGACACCTACTCAAGGGTGCTGACATGGCAATAAGAGGTGTTGGCGTGACGGTATAGTGGACTGTCACGTCAGTATCATAACAGTTAACGTTGGTCAAAGAATAAAATTGATGCAATTAAATGATTTTGAGAATAAAATAGATGAAAAGAAAATTGGGACAACATTGTTGTTTTAGTATACTACGAGGACAAGTTTACCCTTTAACATACAAATTAGAGTAAAGTACGCAAACGGTCACTGAACTTTGTTAAAAAAATAAAATGATAATTAAACTTTTAAATGTTACAAAATAACAATTAAACTCTGTGTTTTATAACAAAATAGTAAATAAGGTGTTAAAACCTGTTAACCCCTTAACGACAAGGTGATTGTGCATGCCATGTCCCCACTTTTTTTCCACCTCATTTCCCCCTTTTCCACGTCATATTTAAAAATAAAAAAATAAATCACGTTTAATAAACCCCCAATTACTCAGAATCGATAAATCTAAAAAAAATGGCTATGCGTTCCCCAAAGCTACTCCCGCTCAAACCCCCAATTCCATAACTATTTTTGGCTCCCATCGTAGGAAAGGTCGACGCATAATAATCTCTCGACCAAGAGCTCTCACCAAAGCTACTACCGCTCGATTGCCATTCCCAAAAGTATTCTCTTCATTAACAAAGTTTCTAAGCTCTCTAAATTCTCAGTGAAACAGGGGCAGTGTCATGAAAAATCTCCCCTGTATTTAAAAATTTAAAACAAAATCTACCTACGATGATATGTACCTGTCATAAACATTGATCACTGTAAGTGCAAAAGGAGGGAGAATGAAGCCTTTTAAGTACTACAACTTGATAAACGATTACAAAAAAAAAGTACTACAACTTGATATAGAGTGATGCAAATCTCACTGTGACATACTTGGATTTTAAGTTACCATTCTCTGCCTAAAGCATATCGGTTGAATATCTTTATTACTTTTTCTTAAAAACGACACTTTCTTCAACACCTGCAAAAATAGCATGAGCTATTATTCAGATATATCCATCCGAAAATGGCTATGAAATTGCTTCATGTCTAAAATGTTTTCACACCTGTGGTTTGAGTGTGGAGGAACCAAAACCAAATCTTGGACCTTTACTTTCAATGTAGTTTCCTCTGGATTAAATTTGTACCATCAATGAGAACCCTTGGTATGTGAGAAATCTTGAACCATTCTCGCCCTTTAACTCTCCTGCACTCTTCTTTTAGCGACGGACAATCGAAGATATATAGTGACCCAAGCGAGAGAAGTATGTCTTTTTCCGGAAGAGATGTGAGCTTTGGACAATCTTGGATAAACAATTCCTAGAGAGAGGTGAAGTGTTGAAAGCCTTTGGAGCACATGAATTTCAGATTACTGAAATGGTGAGGTGAAGTGTGGGAAATTTTAGACCATTCTCACCCTTTAACTCTCGTGTCAGGTTTGTAGGGTTTGTGTTTGACGCGTTTTGCAGGGTAAAAGATGAAGCTGACGAGGAAGAAGTGGTGAGTTGGATCAACACAATTACCTTACCGTGAAGATGTTAACGGGGTTTAAAGTCAGTTACCATTTTGTTACAAAACACAAAATTTAATTATTATTTGGATAAATTATACGAGAGACCACCGATCTTGAGGTTAGTATCGAAATGACCATCGATGACGTGGCAGTTAACAGGAACTTATATAATTACACATTTAGTCCCCGCAATTTTCACATTTAATCAATTTAATCATCACCTTATTAATTTATTGGAGGACCTTATCAGAGAAAGGTCAAAACATTAGACAAATATAATTGGGGGGAATTGAACCCACATTCCCTTGGGTGTAGGGGGAAAGCCTCTACCACTAGGCTAGCCAGATATTTAAGACATAAAACACAAAATTTAATATATGAGTTATATGATTGTTAATGCCATGAAAAAAGAATTAAATGTGATTTTAGGGGATTCGAACATGACACACTTATGATGCATAAAAATATCTAACCCAAAATTTTATAAACCCTAAACCCTAAAAATTTTATAGACCCTAAAACCTAAAAATTTTATGGACCCTAAACCCTAATAATTTTATTAACCCTAAAAACTATAATTAGTGCATGATTTAAAAAATCTCTAAACCCTAAAATATAGTTAGTGAACGATTTAAAAATTCTATAAACCCTCAAAAATTTATAAAACATAAACCCTCAAAATTATAGTTAGTGCACGGTTTATGATTTTTAACTTAATTAATAATTTTTAGGGTTTATGGTTTATAAATTTTTTAGGGTTTAGGGTTTATAAATTTTTTAAATCATTCATTAACTATATTTTAGGGTTTAGAGATTTTTTAAATCATGCATTAACTATAGTTTTTAGGGTTTATAAAAGTTTAGGGTTTAAGGTTCATAATTTTTTTAGTTTTAGGGTCTATAAAATTTTTAGGGTTTAGGGTTTATAAAATTTTGGGTTAGATATTTTTATGCATCATAATTGTGTCATGTTCGAATCCACTAAAATCACATTTAATTCTTTTTTCATGGCATTAACAATCATATAACTCATATATTAAATTTTGTGTTTCATGTCATAAATATGTACCTAGCCTAGTTGCAGAGGCTTTTCACCTACACCCAAGGGAATGTGGGTTCAATACCCCCAATTACATTTTTGCAATGCTTTGATTTTTCTCTCCAATAAGGTGGTGACACGTGTCACCACCTAATTGAATTATTTATTTATTTTATTAAATTGAAACTATGACTAAATTGATTAAATGTGAAAATCGCGGGGACTAAATGTGTAATTATATAAGTTTCTGTTAACTGTCATGTCAGCCTCTCCGTTAGGTTTTAACGACTTGTGGCTATATTAGAACCATATCAATAGTTGAGTGATCATTTTGACAAAATTAAAAGATCGGTGGTCATTTCGATACCAACCCTAAAAATCGGTGGTCTCCCGTGCAGTTTACCCTTATTATTTTGTAACATTTGAAAGCTTTATTATTGTTTTATTTTTTTAACAAGTTCAGTGACTGTTTGCGTATTTTACCATACAAATTATTAATATGTCAATTTTTTTACAACTCTTAAATCTAGTGGCAAAACAAAAGAAGACATGTGGGCATGCCCCTAAAAAGCTAAAAAAAATATATCATGAGTTTGACTTACCACATCAGCCATGGTCTCATCCAATGAAAACCAACCATTTCACTATTTTTTTCTCATTATTTTTTCCATCCAATGAATCTTCACTAATTTCTTCCATAAACAGATTTTTAAGTTATTATATTATTGAATTAATGACATGGAAAATAATGGTGAAGTGAATAGTTTTCATTGGATGAGACCATGACTGATGTGGTAAGTCAGTCTCATGATATAATGTCTCCGAAAAGCTTGAGTAATTAGAATCTGGTCTCTTAAAATTTTTAAAATTTTAATTGGTCCTCACAAAATTTTTAAAAAATCATATTAAGCCTGAAAATTTTTAAATACTTTTATTTAGATATCTCTCGTAATTTTTAAAAATTCTCATTAAGCCTCTCAAATTTTTAAAAATTTTAGTTAAATCCCTTCAAACTTTTTAAAATTTTAGTTTAAACCTTCATTTTTTAAAATTTTTTAAATTAATCCCTCAAACTCTTTCAACAAATTTCGTTATTCTTTACAGTGTCAAATTATATAATATGTTAAAAACTAGAGAGAGGAAAGGCGTCAGGCTTGGCTTTACTGACATTTTAATCAGCATCCATCTCTTCTAATGCACTCTTAGTAGCAGCCTTGGCTTCTTTTAAGAGGTCGTCCGGAACCTGAAATGTCGTAAAAAACGAGGAACGGTTCAAATGAAAGTAGCTATATGAATCATTAATGTGGCCTTATGCAGAAATTAAGAAATTATTATTGCAACTAACGGGGTTGGTCCATGTAGTAAGTAGTTTGGTATTGCTTAATGTCACGGGGCCATTACCCTCTTTCCAAAAGACATGTCTGATAGGATGTGCAACGCCACCGTATTTATATCACAATACCTCCATTTTTTCCTTTCCGATGTGGGATTAATGACCCCGCCTCTTCTCAGGCGTGACATTCTCCCCCACTCAACCTCGTGACGCCCTCGTCACGAGCTTCCGCTCTCGTGATGGGTCATCTTGTCACAGTTTTCCACCCTGCCTACCCCGCTCATGGGCGCTAGGCCCACCCTGCCTACCCCACTCATGGGCGCTCGGCGTGAAATCGGGCAGTCAAAGGGTCGCTCTGATACCACTTGTCACGGGGCCATTACCCTCTTCCCAAAAGACATGTCTGATAGGATGTGCAACGCCACTGTATTTATATCCCAAGACCTCCATTTTTCTTTCTGATGTGGGATTAATGACCCCGCCTCTTCTCAGGCGTGGCATTAAGCGAACCTCGAGTTTGAAGTATTGTGTATATAGAAAATCTATGTTGGGAAACTCACTCACCAAAACTAGGTGTGTGACGGGAATCAATCCGAATTGGTTAGGGCAAAACCTTGAGAAACTGAGAGGATATCAAAAATAAATAAATTATTGTTGCAAGCTCCTCCACTGATTTAATCTAGTATAAGCACTTCATGTTTGAACATGCAAGAAAAATAAACAGTAAGTAGGCGGAGCCGATTGAAAATAGAAGATGAGACAGATTTTTAAGGTATTTATTGACGTATGCGATGAAAGCCCTCATAAGTGTCTTTTACATGTGATTCCATGTAAGATTTCATATTTAAAACAAGATGGAAAATACATGGGTAAAAGCATAGGTGAGACTTGAGAGCTAAGAGGCTTCATTGGGTCAAACTCAGACACACACTAGGGTTGGCCCGCTAAAGGGCTATAGGCCCAATTTTTTTATGTAGTCCTTATTTTATATGATTATTCAATTTTCCTCTTGAACATGTGATCTGAAAATTAAAAAATAGATAGATATTTATATTTTCAGATTGGATCATTCAGATCAAATTTTTTTGCACACCTCTAGTTAGCAGCTCTTTTTCCTAATTAAGTTGTGTTTGCTTTTCTCTGGGTAAAAGTGACAAAGGAGGCAGAGCTAATAATGGAGGCTCCTTGTGGAAATGTTTGTCGAGGTGTGTTCCTTGTGTACAAGCTTCAAGTGCACAACTTGGTGTGTTTTGGACACCATCTTTTAGTAAATGTGTTGAAGTTTAACGTTGATGGAACAACAATAAGCAAATTAGGTAAGACAAGGTGTGGAGGTGTATTGCGTGATTATGAGATCAAAATTCGACACTTTTTTCGGGATTGTTAGGGGTAATGGATTCGAACAAGGTTGAGGTATTGACAATAGCTCATTCTTTGGAATGTTTTGTTCGATCGTAGTGGGTGGATGTGAATTGTCTAGTGATGAATCAAATTCAATAGTTGTTTCATGGTGCTTAAAAGCATCTAGTCGACTTTGGACATTGTGAGACTGTTTTAAAGTTACTGATACGAGTTATCATAAAGTACAATGTATTTGTTTTACAAATGTGTTTCGAGAGATCAATAGCTACTAACAATTTCTACTAGCTACTAATCGATCTAATAGGATAAAGTATTAAATTTGTTAAAATTCAAAATACTCGATCCAATAAATACCTAAATAACTAAAGTATACTAATCCTATCAACTATTTATATTTCTCAAAACTATAAAAAAATAAAAATTAATCACTAAACAAAGACTAAAGAAGATCGAACCATACACAAAAAAAGAATAAAAAATCTAATCAAAATTTTATTTTATAAAATACAATTAAGTGTGCAGATTAGAGTTAATGAAACTGACATGTTTCATATAAATTAATTTTGTAAGCGGAGACGTTAATCGAGGAATCTGCATTAATTTCTTGTCACTCCATGAGAGGAGAGAGAGTTTTGATGACAATAAATTTAGAAGAAATGTGGTTTATGATTTAGTGTGGCGAATGAAATAAATTAAAAACAATAGGTTATGTATTGTAAGGTGCGAGAAATTAGGTAAAAATGGGGTTTAAGACAAAAATCGGAGAATAGGGTGTGTTGGAAAATTTTAGAAATTTATTGTATTTTTTACAGTGTCAGGAATAACGACTCATGCAGGAGTCGTTTTTTGTCTAAAAAATATTAAAAAATAAAGAACGCCTCCTATAGGAGATGTTCGGCCGCTTTTTTAACCAAAAATATTAAAAAATAGATGACAACTTCTGCAAGAGGCGTTATCAGCAGACACTGTAGAAAATGCCATAAATTTCAAGATATCCTTCAACATATTCTATATACCAAATATTCATCCCTAAATATCTCATTTATCCGAAGAAACCTAAGGTGAGTGCAATTATGAGATTTCCTTGAATCATACAACAACATATTGTTTATATACATTAATGTTTCAACAACCTAAATCCACGGAACAGACAACTAACAATAGGTTTGGTAATTCATGAATGGTGCCACCAAGTTATTATTATTATTATAGTCTTATAAATATATATCTTTTATTTTATACATTTACTTTCTGAACTGAGATGGTGTCACCAAGTTAAGTGACATTAACCGAAACAAAATCTTTAAAAATATTATTTTTGAGGCACACATGTATGCGTATGAATAATACTTACTTTTTGAATGAATCATTTGGTTTTTTTAAATAATTTATATTTTTAAATAAAATTATTGTATTTTTATTTTTTAAAAAGATAATTATTTTGACAAAAATAATTTAAGTATTCAAAATTTAAGAAATTAATAATTTTTAATAATAGATATTTGTTAGTACAAATAAAATTGAGTTATTAGTACAATCTCTAGAGTATGTGATTAAAAGTTCTCAATTGACACACTCCCCTCTCCCCTAGGTTGTAGTTTCATTACCCATTATGAGCAAATTTTCCTCCCTAGGCAGACATTGTAAAAAAGAAAAAAACTAAGATGGCATCATTAAGTGACATCAAACTAAAGCATACACTTTATATGTGTGTATGTATGTATTTGTATATAAGGTTAGGATCCACTTACACACAATGTAAAACTCATAGTTTTACACTTTTTTTTATCGTTGGATGGGTGAAATGGATGGCTGAGATTAACTCTTTACTTTTTTATAAGTGATAATCTTCACATAACTCACTGTTAGTCTCAGTCGTCCATTTTGCTCATTCATCGATCCAAAAAAGTGTAAAACTATGAGTTTTATATTCTGTACAAGTGGATTCTAACTCTCTCTCTCTCTCTATATATAATGTAAATAATTTCATTTGTGAAAACTAAATTATCAAATATTTTTTCGAACATTTAGTGTAAAATACATATACTACCCAAACACTTTCTCATCTATAATAGGAGTATGATGAGCGCTTAAGCATGCTCGATCTCGCATCCTCTTTATATAGTGTATCAACTATTTTGGCAATCGAGTTATACTCAATCAGCTAAATTATCAAATAATTATATGTGGACAGTAAAAGACTTATGTATAAAAGTTTTCAGTCATGTGCTTGAATATGAAGAAATGTGTTTTAGTAGTTTTATTTAAAGATTTGTAAAAACATGAAAAGACACCAACACCCTTATAATAATATTTACTGATTTAACATTCGATTAATTAGTGACGCTAAACTCAATAATTTTTTAAAAATATTAGTAAGTATAGAAACATTAAAAAAAGGAAAAAGAAGACTTTTATGTGTACATTTTTCGTAAGTTAACTCTAAAATCTCTAGTAAATGCATATTTTTGGTACTAAATTGAGACGAAGAAATTAGGTATAAAAATGAAAAAAATTAAAAATCAAATTGTACATTTAATTGTTTGCCCTTTGTAGCGACGTTTTTTTGAAAATTTACTATGAGGTATCTCTAGGTTTTAAATTTTTTGATTTTGGCGGGATTTCCTTTAAAAATAGTGTTTTGAAAATAAGACTTTGAGTCGTCACCAGTCACTTGAATAAAGTAGACCGGATACCATAAAACCAGAGATTTGTTATAAAAAGTGTTCGAGAATTGGTTACGTATGGGGAAGAATTAGCTCCCCACAATGCCCGAAATCGGTAGAAAAATCATACGTTGCTTTTGTCGATGGAAATCATTGAAATTAAAATTGAATTTAATTGAATGTTCTTAATTGAATATAAGCTTTGAATAAGTGGGCTTTAACATTTGATGGGCTTGAATTAATTAAGCATTTAATTAATAAGAACGGTGTAAATTTGGATCATAAATTAAACCGACATCAATTAAGACTGATTGTCATGTTAATTTATAGTTCGAATCGAGTATATCACATTTATGTATGATGCAAACAATTAAGCATGATGTTATGACTTGTCAACTTTTATTCATTTTAAAGTCTACTTTGGGCAATACAAGTTAATTCGAATATTTGGTCAATATCCATTAAATCAAGATATTACGACACACATATTCGAATTAATAAATATCTCTTTTATAATTAAAATTAATTAATTATCAACATACCTATTGAATTTAAAGGAGACTAAATAAATGACAATTAAATACATGTCACGTGAATATGCTAACACACAAAATGAAATACTAATAAACTCATTAATATTTATATTAATCCATGAAAATGGGTTACATCAATTAATAGGCCGAAGGAATGAGTGTACCCAAAACCCAATGATTTGGGCCTTAACAACAGCTGGACTGGTGACTGTTTTGGGCTGCAGAGGTGCTAAAGAGCGGGCCCAGGTCGCGGGTCGGATCCAGGTTGACCCAATGAACTCACGGGTCGGTTGAAACCAAAAGGGGGCTTAGCCCTTCATTTTCTTAAGCAAGAAAGCCCTTTCTTCTCTCAAAGATGAGCCCTAGCCGCTGGTGCTCTGTCGCCGCCAAATCCACTGTCGTTTAGTGATACTCTTCGGTTGCCGACACCATCAAATAGCTCCTCGTCACCTCTTTTTCTCTCTATCGATGCGTTTCTCCAAAAAATACAAGCCAAGCACTATGAAATAAGACTTGATCTTCTTTGTCGGATCTCCTTCGTTCATCGTTGGATCATCGCAAAAATGAGATATGTTGCTCCCATTGACATGGGCTGCATACTCACCGTTGGGATCGACCGTCGGAGGCCCCACTCACCGAAAACCACCAAGGCTGAAAGGGTAAGCTTCTCCTTTTTCGATCTTATTTTTCCCCGCTGATGGTGCTTTTTGTACTTATCTTGGTTGCTTGGTCACTGATTCGGGGTGGCTGGGATATTGGGATAGCTTTTTGGTTGTGGGATTTGTTGGTTTCGGGCTAGGTGAAGGGTGATGGTGGTGAGTGTTTAATGGTGTTGTGGAGATGGATGGAAGGGCTGGTGTTAAATGTGAAGGATGGTAGTGGGGTTGAAGGTTTTTTGATTCTTGATGGGAGCTTGGGCAGTGGACAGTAAAGTGGTGAAGGCTTTTGATGATGAATGAAGGTAAGCCAAGTGACTCGAGTGATGGAGTTAAAGGGTTTGGTAACCAAAAATTGGGATTGTGGGTATGGTGTTGAGGTCTCAGTGGAGGTAAGGGAGGTGATTTGGTGGTCGGTTGAACGTCAACAATGGCTCGGGTATGGCAATGGAAGCTTACGGGAAAAAGGCAGTGGTTGTTTAGGAACAATAATGAATGAACGTGAGGGAATGGTTGCCTTGGTTCTGTTTTATGGATTATTTCCCCTAACCATTATTGTCTCTTTGTGCAGGTAGAACGTGGGGAGCAAGGGGGCCAAGCCTGGTATTAGCTGCGTGGAGCAGAGGGGACCATGAGAGCAGCTGACAGAGGGAACCGAGGGTGCAGTGACGGGTGCAGGCAGGCGTGGTGTTGCTCAGTTCATTGGTTGCTCTAGGGGTGTACAGGTGGGGTCTCGGTTGAACATGGAAAAGGGTAAATTTGTAATGGGTTAAGTATATAGTTGGGTTTGATGTTTGTAAATAGGCTCATGGTTGTATTTGAGCCAGATATATGTATATTTTGGGTTATATATATGGATTTTTATATATAATAGATTGTTTTAATTATTTATAGATTTAGTTTATTTATGATATATAATAATAAGGTGGTAAGATGAAATTCGGGTATTAAATTTGAACTGGACAAAAAATAATACTTACAACTGTCTCTTTTTGCTCATTCTTATGAAACGAGAATAAAGCAAAGATCATAAAGCACTAATTTTATCTCACCTCCCAGTCTGAAGATTCGGAGATGCGAGTTCTTTCTATATGAAATTGTTCACTCTTCGTCTGTCGAAAGTCTCGGAGCCATAAGTTCTTCTTATATAGAACTCTTCTTCTTCTTTGGCAAATTCTTCGAGTTATAAGTTCTTCCTATATAGAACTCTTTTTTCTTCGTTCAGAGCCTTAGATCTACAAGTTCTTCCTATATAGAACCTGTTTTTTTCTTTCTTTCTTTCTTTCTTTTTTTTTAATAAATATTCTTATGGAAGGGTCAAGTTAAAAGCATCTTCTTTTTCTTTTAAATATCCCTATGAGAGGACCGAGTTAAAAGAATTTTTTCTTCATGAAAATTTGTCCTTGTAAAAAGATTAAATTGAGAAATTATTTTGGTTTTGAGAAAAACGTCATTAGAAAAGGACTAAATTAAAAAAAAATTGTTTTTATGAAAATGTGTCCTTATAAAAGGATTAAATTAAGAATTTAGTTTTGTGAAGAAATATCCTTATGAAAGGATTATGTTAATTTCTTTTTTTTTTGTTGAAAAAAAGTCCTTAAGCAAGGATAGAATTAACTTCTTTCATGTTTTAAAGAAAATGAGCTTATGAAATGATTTAATTAAGAAATTCTTTTGGTTTTAAGAAAAACGTCCTTATGAAGGGAGAGAATTGAGAAACTCTTTGTTTTAAGAAAAACATCCTTAAGAAATGGTAGAATCGAGAAACTCTTTGTATTAAGAAAAAAATCCTTAAAAATGATAGAATTGAGAAATCTGAGTTTTAAGAAAAATACCCTTAAGAAAGGATCGAATTAAGAAATTCGAGATTTAAGAAAAACAACCTTAAGAAATTATCGAATTAAGAAATTCGAGTTTTAAGAAAGCATCATTAGGAAAAGATCAAATTAAGAAATTCGAGTTTTAAGAAAAACATATTCAAGAAATGATCGAATTAAGAAATTTGAGTTTTAAGAAAAACATCCTTAAGAAAAGATCGAGTTAAAAAATTCGAGTTTTAAGAAAAACATTCTCAAGCAAGGATCAAATTAAGAAATTAATTAAGCAATGGACTTGCAAGCTCCATTAAGGCAGATGTAACAATGTAGACGACACACAAGCGCGTGCTTTCTTGGTCGGTGCGAAGGTGCACGAAATATTTATCAAAGTTGTCTTCTTAGATACTGCTTGTCCGAATTCTTGTATGAAAACTTCATGATAATGTCACAATTAAGATGATGCATGAGCATATTTTATGATGCAAAGTTTCATGTGTTCATGCAGTATTTCCTCTGCCAAACCTTCTTTTTCTCACGCATATGGGTTTGGTTCTAGATAAGGGTACCCGAACCTATCTTATTTCCTACTAAGGTAACAAGAGCCCCAATTCTGGCCCATAAGAAGCTTGCAAATTAAATTCGGATCGAGGGAAAGCATGACCTAGTGACGTGGAGAGATGCTCACATGTCAAAAGGCGTGGATTCTGGAAGTGAATTATCGACCCATAGAGGGCTGCTCATGTGGGTATGTGGCGTTTCACTCCCACTTAAGGGACAAAGCTCAGATATAAAGCTCGAAGATTATGATGCAACACATGTCGGTAATTCTTTATAAATTAAATGAGCAATTAATGCAAAATCACCAATTATCAAAGCTCGCTTAATCAAAGTATTATCTTAAAGAAATAACAAATTAATTAAAATCAACTTGAATTTCAAAATTTCCATTGATAAAAGTAATGCATGATTTTTTTGCTTAACTCTTAAAATTTGGTCCCCAGCGGAGTCGCCATGTTGTAGCGACGTTTTTAAAAAATGTATTACGAGGTATCCCTACGTTTTAAATTTTTGATTTTGGGGGGATTTTCTTTAAAAATCGTGTTTTGAAAATAATACTTTGAGCCGCTACCGGTCACTTGGATAAGGTAGATAGGACACCATAAAACCAAAGATTTGTTACGAAAAGGGTTCGAGAGTTGGTTACGTGTGAGGAAGGATTAGCACCCCAATAATGCCCAAAATCGGTACCAAAATCGTACATTGCTTTTGTCGATAGAAATCATTGAAATTTAAATTAAATTTAATTAAATGTTTTTAATTGAATATAAACTTTGAATAAATGGGCCTTAACATTTGATAGGCTTGAATTAATTAAGTATTTAATTAATAAGGATGACATAAATCCAGACCATAGATTAATCTGACATCAATTAAGGCTGACTGCCGTGTTAATTTATGGTTCAAATCGAGTAAATCACTTTTATGCATGATGAAACAATCAAGCATGCTGTCATGATTTGTCAATTTTTATTCATTTTAAAGTTTATACAAATTAATTCGAATATTTGATCAATATCTATTAAGTCAAGATAGTACGACACAAATATTCGAGTTAATAAGTATCTCCTGTTTTGTAATTAAAATTAATTAATTATCAACATACTCATTGAATTTAAAGAAGATTAAATGAATGACAATTAAATACATGTCACATGATATGCTAACACACAAAATGAAATACCAATAAACTCATTAATATTTCTATTAATCCATAAGAATGGGTTACATCAATTAATAGACTACAAGAAAGAGTGTATCCAAAACCCAAGTGATTTGGGCCTTAACAACAACTGGCCTGGTGACCGTTTTGGGCTGCAGAGGTGCTAAGGAGCAGGCCCAAGTCGCGGGTCAGATCTGGGTTGACCCAATAAACTCACGGGTCGGTTGAAACCAAAATGGGGCTTATCCCTTCATTTTCTTAAGCAAGAAAGCCCTTTCTTCTCTCAAAGATGAGCCATAGCCGCCGGTTCTCTATCGCCGCCAAATTCACCGTCATCCGGTGATACTCTCCGACTGCTGACACCATCAAACAGCTCCTCATCACCCTTTTTTCTTTTTACCGGTGTATTTTTCCAAAAAAAAATATGCCAAACACTATGAAACAAGACTCGATTCGGAGAGTGCTTCTTTGTCGGATCTTCTCCGTTCACCGTTGGATCGTCGCAAAATTGAGATATGTTACTCATGTCGACATGGGCTGCATATTCACCGTTGGTATCGACCGTCGAAGGCCTCGGTCGCCAAAAACCACCAAGGTCGAATGGGTAAGCTTCTCCTTCCTCTTTTATGATCTTCTTTTTTCCCCATTGATGGTGATTTTTGTACTGATCTTGGTTGCTTGGTCACTGATTCGGGGTGGCTGGGATGTTGGGATAGCTTTTTGGTTGTTGGATTTGTGGTTTTGGGTTAGATAATGAGGGATGGTGGTGAGTGTTTAATGGTGTTGTGGAGATGGGTGGAAGGGTTGGTGTTGAGTGTGAAGGATGGTAGTGGGGTTAAAGGTTTTTTTATTCTTTAAGGGAGCTTAGGCAATGGACAATGAAGTGGTGAAGGCTTTCGCTGAAGAATGAAAGGTAAGCCAAGTAACTCGGGTGATGGAGTTAAGGAGCTTGGTAACCAGAAATTGGGGTTGTAGGTATGGTTTTGAGGTCTCGGTGGAGGTAAGAGAGGTGATTTGGTGGTCAGTTGAAGGTCAACAATGGTTAGGGTATGGCAATAGAGGCTTACGGGAAAAGGACAATGGTTATTTAGGGACAATGGCGAATGAGCGTGAGGGAATGGTTGCCTTGGTTTCATTTTTATGGATCATTTCCCCTAACCATTCTTGTCTCTTTGTGCAGGTAGAACGTGGAGAGCAAGAGAGCCAAGCCTGGTAGTAGCTGCGTGGAGCAGAGGGGACTATGAGAGCAGCTGGCAGAGAGGACAAATGGCGCAAGCAGGCATAGTGTTGCTCAGTTCAGGGGTTGCTCCAAGGGTGTAAAGCTGGGGTCTCTGTTGAACTTGGGAAAAAGATAAATTTGTAATGGGTTAAGGATATAGTTGGTTTTAATGTTTGTAAATGGGCTCATGATTGCATTTGAGCCAGATATATGTATTTTTTGGGTTATATATATGGATTTTTATATATAATAGATTGTTTTAATTAATTATAGATTTAGTTTATTTATGATATATAATAATAAGGTGATCGGATAAAATTCGGGTATTAAATTCGACCCAGGCAAAAATTAGTGCTCACACCCTTTATGAACTGAACGAGTGCCTTTAGCGGAGAAGAAAATGATATTCATTATAGGAAACTTGAGGTTGATTAACTGTTTACACAAAGGAAAATTCTACGATGATTGTCGCACACAGATATACACCACTGATTTTTAATTTAAAAAAGAAATAAATCTAAACACTAAAAGATTTTTTTCCCTAATTAATGTCATTAGATATGGGTTAATTCCATGTTTGGGGTATAAATTATACTCAATTCCTTAATGACATTTTTTTCAAAAAAAAAATACTTATGACATAGTAGCAAGATTAGTCCTCAACAATACACTATTTTTAATTTCAACCTTAAGATTTAAATTAAAAAATTAAAATTATTTACTTAACATGTGCCTCGATATTAAAAAATAAAATTAATTTAATTATGATATTTTTATGTTTCCTTCATATTTCCCTTTTTTATCTTCTTTCATTAGAGCTTCTTAAAAACCTTTAAGTTCTGATTTTCGATTAAATGAAACAAAGAAATACATAGTTATATATATATTGGTTGCCCTTCTAGTTTCTAAGGCTTCGCCCTGACTAATCCGAACAGACCCACGCCGCACACTAGCTTTAGTGGGTGAGTCTCCCAGCGGGGACTTTCTGCATATATATATAGCTATAATTTTTAAAAAGTCAAAACTTAATTGTTACCGATTCAAATGATATTGATATTTATAAAATTAGGGTTCTTTATAAACGAGATCTTAATTTTCAACCCCAATTTCCCCCTTCTCTCCAATGCTCAAATTCGATTCAGGCATAACAAAGAAATTTTATGGTAGATATTGAGAAAATACCTGGCGACATGAAATTTTAAAAATATTGTTTAAATACCAAAATTTGAATATAATTTAATGAATAAACACTAACACTAAAAAGGGTATAAACATTAATTAAATTTGACAATAAATAAGATGTAGTCCCCACATTTAAACCTATAATTGTTTAAATCAGCAATGTGAAAGAATAAATCACACAATATAAATCAAACTTATAAACTCCATGTAAAGTCAGATTTCATAAAAAATATCATCTCCTTCCATCCATGGCTCCGTAACCCAGACTTAGGCGATTGAAACCAAATTATAAATTAGATGGTGAGAAACCACGTGTTGGGTAACCAATTCGATCACTTGTTGGTCTTCAGCGACAATCGAACCATACTAGCTTCTGTCGTTTTCGATTTTGTTGGTTAAATAGAAAAATACGAAAAGCAAAGATTTTGAGGGGATTAAACAAATGAAAAAATATTTGTAAAGTTTTTTAATATATTTTTATAATTTTTAAAATAAAATTCATTTTTTTTTAATTTTTAAACCTTAAGAGAAAAGTTGATAGAATATGCAAATATTTAGAGTTAAATTTATTAGATTATTTTTTAAATTAGGATCAAATTAATCGAATGTATAAGTTTTGAGATTAAAATTATTATTATATTATGTCACGTCATCATCTCCGTTAGTGTTTAACGGTCATTGGCCAAATTAGAAAAATGCACCATTAAAAACTATTATTGCAAAAAGAAAAATAGTATGATGGCCAAAATGAAAGAGAAGTGATAATTTGGCGATTAATAGTGTAGTTTATCCTATTTCATATTAGTAGTGTATGGCATATAAGTCTGCCACGCTCGACAAACGCCGTTGAACACCACTGAATATTGCTGAACACTAATAAATTGATTAATAAAGATTAAAAGTCTCAATAACTCAATATATAATTATAAATTATTTAAAATAAAATTTCAATTAAATTACTTCTCCATATATATTATATTTTTAAATTTTTTTAAATAGTTGGATCAAATACCAACTTTAGTCAATTTTAAAGAATAATAAACTCTAAACTCAATGTTCAAAAATAGGGTTTAGGGATTATGTATTATAATTTGGGGTTTATGGTTTAGGATTTAGGCTTTAAAGTTTCATGTTTTGGGTGGTTTTGGGTTTAAGGTTTTTTAGTTTTTAAATTTACTAAGGTTGGTATTTGATCTAATTATTAAAAAAAATATTAAAATATAATATAAATACATAGAAAATAAATTAATTAGAATTTGATTTTAAATAATTTATAATTACATGTTAAATTCTTAAATTTTTTAATCTTAATTAATTAATTTAATAATATTTAAAGACGTTCAATGTTAATAATGTTGAACGATTTTTCGTCGAACATGGTAGAATTTTCCTATTTTATTACCTCGCCGGTTGAGCTTTGGGTTTCGGAATTTTCTAAGCAGGATTGGAAACCCGAAATGATGGGTCTATTTGTACTAGAACCATTACTTCCCACTAAAGAAATACCAGAATGCTAAATAAATAAACAATTATAATTAAAAAATAGTTAATTTAGGATCTAGATCCCACTCACTTTAAAGGTGTTGTTGTCCTCCAACGGCAAACTAAACCACCATGGTATTTAGGTTTTAAACATGTCAAAAGTCATTAAACTTATTTAAAATTTAAATTTTGGTCCCTATAATTTTTTATGAAATTATCTTTGTACTATTTTTATTTGAAAATTTGGCTTTCTCTTATGACTTATGTCAATTATATTGTTAATTGCTTACATGATAATCATAAGAAAGGCAAAATGACTTTATTAGTCCCTTATAATAATATAAATTATCAATTTGACTCTTAATCTTTTAAAATAAATAATATCATTAGTTGAATAATGCATTTTTCAATCATGCAAGCTTACAATTTTTTAATAGTCATAATGATAAAAATTGGAAACATAGAAAATTAAACATAAGCCAAATAATGGACCAAAATTTTGAAATAAAAGTAGTACATAGACTCACTATCATGAGATTATAAAATTTAAATTTAAAAATACAGAAATTTTAATATATTTAAACTTTTATTTTATTTCTATTATTATATTAAGAAATATTTCCACACCCCACTCTTGTAAAAATGTCAACTAAATGGCACCCACGTGGTATGTAGCTCAAGTTGTCCATAGGAATTTTTGACCTTTTTTCTTTTTCTAAAATTCACTAATAAGTAAACAACTATGATGATTTAGGGGAAGCATATAATTTTTAAAAATTGTTTAAATAGTAATATTCAATTTAATTTTAATTTGATTTCTATTGAACTTCGTTTAATTTTAGTTCACTGCTTGATTTGTTATGATTTGTAAATTACCAAATTTAATTAATCAAATTATAATTGGTGCTATTTGAAGTCTTGATAACAAATATTGTGTCATTTCATTCGTAGTTTAATTGACAATGATAAATAATCTTTAAGTCGTTTTTTCGTAGCATAAAAGTGGATTAATTCATTTTTCTTAAATTAAACATTTGATTTTAGTTTAAATACATATATGTGGTCAATATTACTATATCATGCTAAAAAGAATAAAATATCCTACAAAGAAAGTTTTTTTAACGTAAAATGTTTTATTTACAATAGCAAGTGAATTTCATTAAAAAATTATAGAAGATGTCACAAATGCAATACATCTATAATGAAAAATAATAAGAACTAGTTCATCAAAATCTCATAAAAATTCAAAAGTGCAAAGAAAAGTAAACACTTCCAGAGAGATTAATATACCGTCAAATTTCCGAAGCCTTCGTTAATCTCCTTGTCTCTATTCAAACGAGACGCATTATAGGGTAAAAAATAAGTGGTGAGCGAGCCAAACTATTAGGTAGATTGCTCCGCTACCCAGGACTGATTACATCGGCAAACAACCATCAACCGAGTGGGGATCTATCTTTCTATGACCACCGACAAAATCATAATCAGAAACTAGCGCCATGAAGATCTCTATACGAACACCAAACAACCACTAAAGTATGCTGAAATTATGTCAAAACGACATATGAAACCACAAAAATAAAGAAAAAGTGTGCCACAAAGGCAGAGATTCTTATTAAAAATATAAAAAAACAATAAAATAATGGATTTAATGATCGACAACCAATACTAAGACTAATTGGTGACCACCGACTAAAGAAACAAAAGAAAAGAGACTGTGGTGTTAGGAATAGTGCAGAGAAAAAATTAGATTAAAATTTTTTGTAACTTGAAATGTTATATATATATATATATATATATCATAATTGTGATATTGATTATATATTAACATTAATAAATAGTATATTTTTGTCAATTGAATCTTAACTCAGTTAACATATATTATTATAATATTTAGGGGACAATGTGTTATCTGAACATTAAAAAAATATTTTGTCATTGTTCTTTTTGTTTATTCCATTGTCCTTGAATTCATATTGGATTATAAATCGTTTGTCCTTTTTGATGTCTTTATGCATGCTCTAACATTAAAAATTATTTTAGAGTTGGGGTTTAGAATTATAATTTAAGGTTAGAGTTTAAAACATATAGTTTTAATTTTTAGAGTTTAGGGATATAATGTATGGTTTAATTTTTTAATTTTAAGACATGCATAAAAATAGCAGAAAGGGACAAATGTTTTTGTTCATTTTAGTCGTTCTCCGAACCAACTTTATTTTACTAAAGTAGAACTCACAAAAAGAAAACAAAGCTTGAACAATAGGATCATAACACTTCACTTTGTTCATAAATCACCTAATAAATTCTATGTAGGAAATAATAAGTATATATTAACATTAATACATATATATTTTTGTCCATTGAATTTTAATTCGATTAACACATGACATAAATACAAACACATATTATCTCTTATTTAAAATTTAAAATTTACTTAACATAAACATTTATATAACTAAAAAGTAATTATTTGTTTTTTTATAGTCTAAATGCGATTACAATGTAGTATCTATTCATACAAATTCTTACTTATTTGACAGTGCACAGTTGCATACACACCTTGCAGACAAAGCAAATTCATATAGGGAAGTCTCTCCGTGTTTACATACTTAAGCTTGCTTGGAATGCTTGTATATATATTATATGGGAAGAAAGAAATCATAGAATTTTTTGTAGGTACATACTTAAGCGAATTGATAAATTCTCCTTATTTACATACTATTAATATTGCTGGTAGGAATTTTGTTAACAATCCTGTCAATTTACAGCTTTGTGGTAACTGGGGTATAGATGTATAGGGTATTTTGTACAAGAGTTTATTGCTTCCTTATATAGGTGATTTGATATACTTTGTAGCAGATTTTCTACTTCTTTGGATATAATACAAATATTTTATCCAAAAAAAAAAAAATTGAACCCGAGTCTCTTAAAATGAACATCATCCATTTTTTCACTAACACCACTCGTTGGGTTTAGCAAACCATTGATTCTTTGATAATCTAAATTCGGGCAATGTTATATACTA
The DNA here is from genome assembly GCA_019671005.1 of Hibiscus mutabilis. Classification (NCBI taxonomy): domain Eukaryota; kingdom Viridiplantae; phylum Streptophyta; class Magnoliopsida; order Malvales; family Malvaceae; genus Hibiscus; species Hibiscus mutabilis. Next base: position 32,325,136 of record CM033754.1, read on the forward strand.
AGACATTAAAAAACAAGTTTAAGGGTGTAAGGAGCCCCTAAACTTTTGAAAAAGTCAATTAAGTCCCTGAATTTTTTTGCACCCAATTAAACCTTTGAACCAAAAAACCTAATCAATTAAGCCCTTAAACCAAATCAATTAAGTCGTTTGACCAATTTTGACCATTAAATCTTGACAGTTTTTTTAGATATATTGGTGCAGTGTATCGTGTCACAGTATTTTCACTTGACATTTACATAATTATTTTATTTTATTTAATAAATTCTTTAAAAGTACTAAATTAATAAAAAGTTATAAAAAATTTGAAAAAAAATTGTAAATGCAACATGATAAAACTATAATGAATAATGTACTAGTATTATCTAAAGAAAAAATATCAAGATTTAACTGTCAAAATTAATCAAAGAGCTTAATTGATTAAATTTCTTAATTTTAAGACTTAATTGGATATAAAATAATATAAAAACTTAATTAATTTTTTTAAAAAAATTTAAAAACTTCTTACAAACAAAAGATATTGTTCTCATTGTTCTTTTAGATTTCTCCATTTTTCTTGAATCCATGTTGTCACTTGTCAAGTTATCAGTCTCCAGACCAACTTTATTTTACGGAAGTAGAACCCATCATTCCATCAAAAAGAAAACAAAGCTTGGCCAAAAAAAAAAAGAAAAGAAAACAAAGCTTGAACAAAAAGAAGGCCCCGCCTATACTCTTATATAATTCCCCCAAACACGCCACCCTGTCTTCTCCAACTAGTAAGCAGCAACCAAACAATATGAAAATCTTCCTTTTCTTCTTCTTCTGCTTATCTCTCTCATCTTTCAATGTAAGAATCTATATTCCCTAATCTTGTTTCTTCTTCTTCTTCTTCTATATTGTCTCTTCTATCTTTTTCACTTCATAATATATACTCTGCTTTAATTCTATTCTGTTCCCAGGTGGTTCAAGTCTTTTGTACAGGCACAAGCCCGGCCAAGGAGAAGAACCCATTCACACCCAAAGCCTCGTTGATTCGCTACTGGAACAACCACATTTCCAGCAATCTTCCAAAGCCACCATTTCTTTTCTCCAAAGCTTCTCCACTGACCGCCGTCGACTCCGCCAAGCTCACCGAACTCGCCGACCGTAACTCTCTGTCGTCCCACATCGAAGCTTTTTGTTCCTTGGCCGATCTTTTCTGCTTGTTCCAGGAGGACAACTCGAAACTAGAAGCTGTTGGGAAGGGCGGTAAGGATGCGAGCTTTGCAGTGTATTCCGGTAAAAGCTTCACAGGTTACGGCACGTCGAGACGCGGAGGAGTCGACTCGTTCAAGAACTACTCCGACGGGATAAATACTCCAAATGAATCGTTTAAGAAATACAGCCGGGGATCAAATGGCCATAGAGAAGAATTCACGAGCTATGCCAAAGATGCCAACGTTGCTATTGATAACTTCACCAACTATGGCTCCGGCGCCACGGGCGGCTCCGGTCAGTTCAATAACTACCAGGAACGAGTTAACGTGCCAAACCTCCGATTCACCAGTTATGACTCGGATGGTAACGGCCATAAACTTTCTTTCTCAAGCTATGGCTCGGAGACAAACGCAGGGTCCCAAGCATTCATCAATTATGGGAAGAAGGGAAAGTCAGTTCCGGCTGAGTTCACAAGCTACAGCGGTAATGCTAACACCGTCGGATCGAGTTTTTCAGGGTATGGCGTGTTGGGAAACTCGGCAAACGACTCGTTTAAAGCCTATGGTGACTCAGGTAACAATCCCCATAATAACTTTAAAACCTATGGTTTAGCTTCCAAGTCGGGGATTGACAGCTTTACTAGCTATCGAGATTCAGCGAATGTCGGGGTTGATTCTTTTCAGTCTTACGCAAGGGATTCAAATTCCGGGAAAGTTGATTTTGCCAACTACGGCAAAACATTTAATGTTGGAAACTCTACATTCAAAGAATATGGTAAAGGTTCCACTGGTTCGACCGCCGTAGGGTTCAAAACGTATGACTTGGCTCGCTCATTCCTGGATTATGCCAAAAAGGGTGTCTCATTTTCCGGGTACTCGAAAGAAACAGCCGCATCGCCGATCAGTGGCATTTCTGTGAATAGATGGGTTGAACCGGGTAAATTCTTTAGGGAGTCCGTTCTGAAGCAAGGAAGTGTCATGGTGATGCCCGACATAGAAGATAAGATGCCCCGAAGGTCATTTTTGCCCCGGGGGATTTTGAGTAAATTACCATTTTCAACGTCTCACTTATCGGAGCTTAAGAAATTTTTTGGAGCAAGCATGGAGCCGGTGCTTGTGAACGCACTGTCGGAATGCGAGAGGCCGGCGAGCCGAGGCGAGACAAAGCGGTGCGTTGGGTCGGTGGAAGACATGATTGACTTCGCCACATCGGTGTTAGGCCACGGCGTTACGGTGAGAACGACGGAAAACGTGAAGGGGTCAAAGCAAGAGATCATGATCGGAGAAGTCAAAGGAATCAACGGCGGGGAGGTGACGGAATCAGTATCGTGCCATCAGAGTTTGTACCCGTACCTACTGTATTACTGTCACTCGGTGCCCAAGGTTAAGGTTTATGAAGCTGATATTCTAGATGTTAAAAGCAAGATCAAGATTAATCACGGTGTTGCCATTTGTCATCTTGACACCTCAGCATGGAGTCCAAGTCACGGTGCCTTTGTGGCACTCGGGTCCAGCCCCGGACGAATTGAAGTCTGCCATTGGATCTTTGAGAATGACATGACTTGGACTATTGTGGATTGAATTTCTTACATTTTTTTCCTATGAAAAAAGGAAAAATAATTGTTAGTCTCCTCTAATAATAATTTTTCATTTTATTTTTTTAAGGTGAATTTTTACTTCTTTTTTATATGTTATTAAATGAATAAATTTAATTCGATGGGAAGATAGATGATGTGGTGAGCCGGACCATATAATAATTTCTCTTAAAAATGAGTATAATTTGTCATGATTTCATGAAGTTTATGGTGGTTTATTATTGGCCAAGAGTGTTCAGTTTATAATTCAATAAATGGAAATATGATTTCACTACCAAATTTTAGAATGTTGGAATCAAACGCTTCGCCATTTTAGAATTAATCAGAGAATTTTCCAGCAGAATTCTTGGTCGGTCAGAAATCTACGGAAAAGGATTCTGCTTCTGCAATTCCACCATTAATCGTTGAAATGATCCAGCAAGCAGAAGTGTTAAACCCAAGAAGGAAATTGTAAGCAGAGCTGGAAACTTATGGATGCAAATTTCCTTGTAATGATGGTAATTTGATGGTCCAAAGGAAAACAGCATTGAAGTGAAAAATTGGGGTCAAGGAATAAAGATTGTCAGATTGAGAAAAACTTGGAAGGTAGTACTCCAAGTCCAACAATGAAGAAGTTGAAGATATTACTGCAGATTTTGGATCAGAAATTTTAAACCAATTACTAGATGAGCTTGTCCTTCAATTTTCTGGATATTTCCCTTGTGGAAACTGAACCTGTAAAAGTACAGCAGTGATATCAGTCCTTGAATATTTTTCCAACTGCAGAATTCTATAGTCAAAGATATACAGCTTCGTAGCATCTATTTTCAAAGTTTTCTGTCAACTTGCTTCAATTTCTCAACTAAATATGGTTTAAATTTAAATTCCTTGACATGATGATATTATAGAGTGATTAACCGCGTCTATGATTTCTTTTCCTTGGTTTTTATAATATTTTGGCAATCGTTGAATTGAAGATGAACCATGATCGGGACTAAAATGAACAAAAAATAAAATTTGGTATACCTAATGTGCAATTTACCCCTTTTATTTAAGTTAATTTATTTTTTTATAAAACGACACGTAATTAAATCGTTCTGACTGGCCCGTAAAAACTTTTTTTAATGACGTCTAACAGAAGGGCCAAACGAAATAATAATTTTTAGTTCATGGGTCAAACGGGCCATTAAGCCTTAGTAATATTATAATTGTTTTGCACGTTTGTGCACGATAGTCGTTCAAAACAAATAATTAAATCGTTCGATGCATGCACTTCTCAAGACTATCCACATGTAATATATAATTATTTTTGCGCGCAGAGGTTTGTTTTTCGATTTTGCTCGAGAATGAATTTATGAAATATCATCTGATTTAAACGTAATTTTAAAGCGGAAGTGTCTTAAGACATCTGAAAAAATTGAACTTATGACTAACATGTTCTCCATTCATGGCCATATGCGGTCGAAACTCTTCCATTTTCTTGGTGAATCACCGTCTCATGCACAAAACCAAATATTTTGAATGGTCCATCCGGTGTCCAACACTTCATAATTTTTTTCTCCAACAATCAGAAATTTATCATGATAGAGAAAAACGTATAATATATCTTAATAATAAATAGTCCTTTTAAATATATTAACAAATAATTGAGATAAAAAAAATTAGTAAATAAATATTAGAACAGTGGTAAATCCAGAAAAGTATTATTGACTAGGGCAATATAAATAAAAAATAAATTTATCTAACATAACTCATATATATAATTTTCAATTTAAAAATATAATAACAATTAAAAATAATATGATTATATGTTAACGAACAAAAATGACTAGATGTAAATAAATTATTAATACTTATTTACAATGGTGTAAATAAGCTAATAATGTAAATAAATATCAATGCATTACAAATTTATATTTTTTTTACTGTTATCTATAAGAATATATTTTATTGAATATTAACTTCAGTGACTAGTTTTTTTGCTTATTTTGAATGTCATAAAAAATTATCATTTATTCAATAACTTATACTTTATTTTACTTTATCTAGTTTTATTCAAAGTTTATGGTTATGAGTTTGTTTAATCTCCTGAAAAATAATATTTAAAATTTGAACAAATTTTGATCGTGCAGCTCTTTATTTCATTTTATTTATTTATTAAATAAAATATAGTATAGTTAAAACTAAATATAGTGTCAATAATATATATTACATTTTTCAACAAACCAAACACCTTGATGTAGTAACAAATCTTTCATTCATCCTTTTATACACAATACTCCTCTTTCACATCTGATGTACCAAACGAGACGTAAGAGCACACTGTCCATAACTTGTTTTGTTAAATTATCAATAGTAATTGCAAATATAATATATATTTCTTAGATTAATGAGTTGAAATTCAAATATAAAAACAAAGATATTATTTTAATATTTTTTTATAAAAATATCATTAATAAATAAATGAGCTTGTTCATAAACATAAACAAAACTGAACACACATTAATTCATATTCGTTCGTTTATTAAATGAACATGAAAAATTTGTCAATACTCATTTATTTAACTTAATAACAAATATTATACGAATAATTCATCGAATGTTATGTACATTTACACCTATAAAATGGAAGGATAAAAATTATGATAATTTTCAAATTTAACTTTAAGAACAATGGAATAAAAACTTTTAATTTAAGAACTATAAATATTAAAAAAAGTAAAAATCTTTTTAAATTTTATTTTTAAGACTAAATAAAAAATATTTTTTGGGGCATGAGGTGGGTTATGGCCTACGTAGGCCCACCCCTAGATTTGCCACTGTATTAGAATACAATTAAACTTAACCATGAGGTTTATGTAAGATAATAAGAGACTAAGAGTTTATCGTACCTTAACTAGTGGTCGAGAATTCAAACCTCGTCCTATATATGAAATAACTTAAAATTTTGTGATTAATATCTATCTCAACATGAGCTAACAAAATTTGAGTAATCAGTCATTGAACTCGTTCTAGTAGATACATTAATTATTACACATTTTATGTAATAAAATATTTCATTTTACATATAAAAATAAATTATTATTTGATAAAAATCGAATTTTAAACTTAATTACAATTAAATTAAAAAAAAAAAACAAGAAGGCCCTAGCATTAGTTGAGCCTTTACTCTAGTATCTATTTAAAACAATAATAACTTTAGAGGATAATAAAATGAATGCAAATGTTGTAGTAGTAATAATGCGAATAAGCAACCCCAACCAAAAGCATAAAAACCTAACCACTAGCAGAAAGGAGCAGTTATGCCTTGTCATTGCTGTTTAAGGCCTGCAGCTTTCATATTCTTGAAACCCGTGAAAGAAAGCAGCATCTATTACAAAACATGTAACACCAAAAATTGCAAGCTAAACTATTTTTTTCCATCACTAACTTTGATCTTATTTATTTTTTATTGATTTTATTATTATTTTTTAATTTCAACATTTAACTTGACAAGGTCAAAAACAACAAGGTGACCTGGATTATATTTTGTTGAGGTGGAAGTCACTTGTTGTCTGCATACCTTTTTTTATTTCATTTCATATTTTTCTCGAAAGGAAACTTTAAAAGTTACATCTCATGCTATGTTGAATATTTTTTTACCACTTTAAACATCGATGAACTCGTCGAATCACTCTCTATCTCTGTATCAATTTAGATTTAAAAAGAACTTAAAACTTGTAGAACTTTAACCCAAAACATAAAAAGAAATGATTTCGATCGACAATTTCCATCGTTCGATCAGTGTGAAACAATGATATATTATTCTTTTTTTCCTCTATTTTTCCATCGTTGAAATTCGGAAGCAAATGCAATAATGTCATAAAATCAAAGGGAAATCAAAGAACTAGGTTAAAACTTTGGGAATGAATATTTCAGGATTATTTTTCATAAAATTAGAAGAAAGTTCTAGAAGATGTTCATATTTTTAAATGTCATGTTATGATGCCTTTAAATAATTAACGGAGTAGCAGTTTAAAAATAATTTTAAGAACCCAACAAGCGTTCCAGTTAAAAAAGTGGATGATATTTATCTTAAAAGACACGGGTTCAAATTGCTTTGTCTATAAGGTATATGTGCATTGTCAAATGTTAAGATTATATATGAACAGATACTACATTGTAATCACATTTATACCATTAAAAAACAATTTCGAAAGTTGAGCGATGAAAATGAAAATATAAAGGTGAATGACAAATACAAAAATAAAAATAAAGTTAATGATGGAAAAAATAGTTTACCCAAATTGCAAACTCCTGCATACGTAAATTCCATATAACAGAAATTATTATATAAATATACAATAATTTAAATATAATTATGATATGAATAAATGAATTACAATACAAATAAAGATTAATGCTAATTAATAGTAAAAGATTACATCTAACCTTTCAAATTCGGACAAAATAAAATTATCTGAGCTTCTACAATGTTAGTGCCTAGTGGTAATGTTTGATATGGTACAATAAGATTTGTGTTGGTTAATTATATTTATAAAGGACTTTTAAATAAATAATGTTAATTATTAATTAATGTTTTAATAACAACATAAAAAATTCATGCGTTAAATGAGACTTGAATATGAAATGTAAAATCTTCAAATTTCCTACTTGAAAGAAGCGTTAGTGTAGATGGCAAATGGATGGTTGAAGGTGAATTCATTTCGGTTCAGGGTCATTTAGGATTGAATTAGTGTAAATGGTAAGCATATTATATTCTTATTGGGAGAAACAAACTCATGTTTGAAGACTAAAAAAGATATTATTAGAAGCAACAATTTTAAACCTCGAATAATAGACCGTAAGTTCGAGCTGTATAAAAAAATAATAATATTCCACCCTTTTATATTTCGTTGGACACTTTACATTATTCGATTCAAGCACAAATTATTGAGATTTTAAAATCAAACTAAAGTGTAGGTTGGCAAACAATTACAATTAAGCATGTTAGATTGGCTAATCCGAATCCAGATTTATCGACGGTGGGAGTCAATCTACATGAAGCTCGACAAAGGCTACGGATTTTTAGTCAAATAAAAGTTAATTATGTAAGTCATATAGCTAATTCGGTAGCACATACTTTAGTTCATTGAGCTTTTGAGTGCAATTTGCCGGTTTATTTCGGCATGGACCAATCGAAATATTTCATGTCAAATGTTTTGTCCGATGCGATTAATAGTAAATGATATTACTATAATTTAAAATAAAGAGAGGTGGAAAAGAGTAGAAAATAACTTTGAAAGACATAATCTAATATTCCATTGCAAAGGGAAGAAAAGTTTTAGAAGGAACAACAAAATCCTTGCTTGCTGCTAAATTCTACCACGCTAAAGGCAATGTGCAACCCATCATCCATAGTCAAAGGGCAAAGACCAAAATTGTGATTGTTGAGTGGAAACATGATTTTTTTTTGTAGTTCATGTTCATTTTATTGTTTATTTTTAGAATTTATAGTTCTCTTTCTTAATAATATTATTTTTAAAATTTAAATATAATTTTTTTAAAAAATAATATATTTTATCATTGCATTCAATACTTGTTGGTCCGAGAGAAACATGATGAAATAGTGGAAAGGGTAGAAACATGAGGTAAATGGCTAATGAAGTGCGCGTGTTATTAAACTGATTATGCCCTCAAAAGAGGCAGCAGCCAAGAATTGCAGCTTTGAGTGCAGCCCAAGAAAAGAAGAATGCTGCTGCTTCCTCATTCCTTAAGCCTCTTGTATTGATGGCATAAAGCATTACTACCAAGATTGTAGACTCAGGCTCTTGTCCCCCAACACCACCATTTGAGTCCACTTGTTAAAGTAACAATTTCCATTACCCATCCTCTCTCTCTCTTAATTTTTTTTTTTAAACTTGATTTCTTCTTCTTCTTCTTTCCTGTAACTCAATGAATCCAACACATACACATTATTTATTTCTTTAAGGTGTTAATACTAGTAGTTGAATAATTTTTGAAATGGTAAAATCAAAATGACGAGGCTTTAGTTTTATATATATATGTAAAACAAAGGAGGTGGAGGCTTGAGACACATAGGGAAGGTACAACACTTGTCTTCTCTTCGGATTAGGCTAATATCAAGGTTCGAACCTATACAATATGTGACAACATAAATATTTTTGACCACTCAATCAATTAGTTGATTTATCCATGTGTCATATGTATGAAAGGTATATTATGACTGGGAAACCCCTTTTTTATATACAAATATACATATCGAATATACAAATTGTTAGAATTTAGGGTTTGGGGAATTAATTTAGGGTGTAAGGTTTAAGGACTTGATTTAGGGTGTAGGGTTTAGTTGTAATGGTTAGGATTTAGGGTTTATGGTTAGGATTTAGGGTTTAAATTTTAGGGTAATATGTTTAGGATTTAGGGTTTAACATACAAACCTCAAACTCTAAATTCTATTCACAATCCCTAAATTCTAAACTATTAAACCTAAACCATTAAATCATACACCCTAAACCGAGTCCATAAACCGTAAAATTAAGTCACTCGTAAAAACTAAAAGTTTTCACCGTCAGTGTATCAAATAATTATCCATTGTTAATATGTTCATGATGTTGATACATACGTACATATTATTATTATTATTATTATTATTATTATTATTATTATTATGACGATGATATATATTTTATTAATCATAAATAAAAATATAATTTATTTTTTTTATAGTTGTATATTATAGTATATGATACATATAGTATAACATAGTTATGTTACACAATTATAGAATATGATAGATATAGAGTTATATTATACAATTATAGTATATAGTTTACGTATTTAATACTTGTAATATAGTTATACTATATGGCAACTTATAAAATACATAACATAGACTATGTAATATTACATGGTACAATACTACACGTTATATATCTTTTTATTTGTTTCGAAAAAAGTTATATATCTTTTATTATATCTCTAGACATATACAACTAGTAAATAGTCGTACATAATAAATTATTAAAATTTTGATACTTTAATTTGTTTAGTTTTTTTATATATTTTTGTTTCTCAATATTTTATTTGGGTGACACCAGTGATTATCCCCATAGTTTTTAAATTAAATTTTGATTTGAAATTTTAGGTTTTACAAATTGTATTTCGGTTACAAGTGTTTTCTTGGGGCTTGAGATTTGAGATATGATTATATAATGTATTTATTTTGGGTTTGGTTAATAATGGAAATGTTATTTGGGTTTGGGCTTGTGTTAATATATATTGGTCTGAGTTTGAAAATAAATATTTTAAAATTTTATTTTTCAACCTATAAATTAATATAATGTCTATATTATCCAACCTACTTTTATTAGTAAATTGGGAGAAATTATATCATGGGTCATTTCCACCACATCATTTATGGGACCAACCAATAAAAATCACCCATCTTATTATTTTTCTATGTCATATTTTTACCAAGTGAATATTCACTTGGTAAAAAAATGTTTTTAAAATTAATTTACAGTAAATATAAGTGAAGATTCACTTGGTAAAAATATGTCATGGAAAAAATAATGAGATCGGTGGTTTTTATTGGTTGGTCTCATGGATGACGTGTCGAGAATGACCCATGATATAATTTCTCATAAATTGGGGTATATGAAACGCTCAAATATGCTCGATCACATGTTATCATGTATATTATACCAGTACAATATTAGTTATACTAAACTTGATCGGTAAAAATAAATATTTAAAAATGCATTTTGTATTTTTATTAATAAGATGTTTTTAATTTTCAAAATTTAGTAATAAAGTAAAAAAAATCAAATGTTAATGTACTAATTTAATAAACAATAAACGATTTTTATCGATTTAAAAGTTTTCTTCAAACTACTTCTATATATTTTTTAAGATAATATTCTTAATTACAACTATACTATGTAATTATGGTATATTATATTATAGTATAGGATACATATCGTGTATATATATTATAAAGTCATACATAAATTGTTTATACTATAATTTATATACATAGTTTATGCATAACTATATAATACATATAATATATTTTTAACCTAGCAAATTAAGAAGGGTACAGCAACTGAGTCTAATTTTTGAACCTAGTTGCTCTCCCTCAAATCTCTGTCACCTGCAACTTTGCTTTTCTTCTTTTGGTTGGTGCTCGGCAATCAATCTTAGTATTGGTTGTCGACCACCGAGTCTATTAATTTTTTTTCATATTTTAATAAGAATCTCTATTTTTGGGGCACGTATTTCCTCTGTCTTTGTGACACACTTTTCTTTAATTTTTTGTGGTTTGTTTCATTTGTCCTTGTGGTATAATTTCAATATACCTTAGCTGTCAGTTAGTGCTCGTACAGAGCTTTTCACGGCTCTAATCTCTGATTATGGTTCTGTCAGTAGTTTTAGAAAGATGGGTCTCCACTCAGTTGATGGTTGGTTGTCGATGTAATCAGACATGGGTAGTGGAGCAATATGCCTGATAGCTTGGTTCGGACACCACTCCTTTTTCACCTCAGTAAAGCGTCTCGTTTTGATAGAGACAATGAGATTTAGGAAGGTTTATGGAGTTTGGTATGCTAATCTCGATAGAAGTGTTTGCTTTTCTTTGCACCATTGTAATAGACTTTTAGTGGACTTGTCCTTTTTTTTTCTCTTTTTGATGTATTGTATTATATTATCTTTCATGTGATTAATAAAATTCAGATGTCATTATTAAAAAAAAAACATATAATATATACACGATATGTATTTTAAAAGTTGAAAAAATTAAATGCAAAGTTTAGGATTTTCTCTTTCATTAGAACGTCGCTTGAATCCGTTTTCATCTCTTTATATGGTCAATAACATCAATTTTAGTATTAATTGTATATCATCGTTGTTGATATTTTTCCCCTTATTTTTCTTATATCTCATTTTTTTAACTTTTTCGTTGGTTTTCCTCTAGATTTTTATATTAGAATCTATTTGTTTTGAGTTTTTACTTCTTGCACATATTGTTGCGTTTTGTTTTTTCTCTGCTTTTGAAACACACTTTTTCTGCTTTGTGATACGCCTATGCCTTATGACATGTTATTCGCCTACCTTTGCGGTAGATTTGTGTTTATGCAAAGTTTCTCATGACGCTCAGTTTTGATGTGCGATTGTCGATGGTCGTTCAATAGTTTGATCCCCTTTTGTAATTGTTTGTCGATGCATTCAGATTTATTTAGCGAAATAGTCTGCAAGACTATTGGCTTCGTTCGCCACTCATTCATCACTTATCAAGTGTCTGGTTGGATTAAGATAAAGAATTTTGTTTATGGTTGTTGTGTTTCTATTGATGATGTTTCTCATGGGATTCACTTTATCTCAAGTGTGTTGACAATTCCTCTGACCTTTTGCTGGTCAATTGAGCCTCCACTTATCCATTTGAGCAACGGCGAGAGCATTCTTTACTGACGTAGTTGAGTTTTTCCTCTTCCGAAAAAAGAAAATCATTTCATCGTTATCTATTTTCAGTTTTTTTATTTCTTTGTTATAAATATTTGATATTTTTTTATTTGAAACTCTTTATTTGGCTCTCTTTCTAGGTAATAAAAGTCACCTAATATTATTTTACATATATATACACACACTATATTTATCATAGACTATAATATAACTATATATTATGCATACCGTAGTTTATCGTATACAATAATTATATAGCATAGTTGTAAATAATAACAATATCTTAAAAATATATAATAGTAATAAATAAGATAGTATTAAAATTTTAATATTTCAAAATTTTTAATTTTAAATTAAATTTTGAAATCAATTTTTATTTTTAACAAATTGTATTTAGCTATTGAGTTTTTTTAATATCGGGCTTGATTTTTGGGATATAAATATATAGTAAACTTATTTAAGTTTGGGTAATAATGGGTATGTTATTTGGGATTGGGCATGTATTAATACATTTTGGTTTGAGAGTAAATATTTTAAATTGTGAGTGTGATAAAATTTTAAAATGGTATTGAGATTTTAAATTTTAAAAAATACAATTATCAAAAAATTATCTTATGCATTGTACTAAAATAATATTGGTTCAAATATTCTTTTCACTTTGATATTACCCTAATTTTTTTCTTTCAAAATAACCAAAAAGCGCCGATTGTTCCTATTTTCATTCTTGGTTTAGCTGTGCGATCGGCAATCGTTTAGATGTTGGTTGTTGATTGTCGGTGTTAATTATTTCTCTTTTATTTATTATGTTTTTAGTTTTTTTGAGTATTTTTTTATTCTAATAATAATCTTTGCTCTTGTAGCATGCTTTTCCTCTGCCTTTGTGGTACGTTTTCTTTTGTTTTTGTGATACATTTCCTCTGTCTTTTGACATGATTTTACATATCTTTGCAGTCATTTGGTGCTTGTACAGATAACATCACGACTCTTTTTTATTTAAATTTGTCAGTGGTCATAGAAAGCTTGATTCTCTTTGATGGTTGTTTACCGATGTAATCAGATCTGGATAGCAAAGCCATATGCCTGATAGTTTGTTTCGCTCATCACTCATTTTTTCACCTTTTTTTGAAGATAAAAAAATGTTTGGATCGAGACAAAGGAGATTCATGAAGATTTTTTATTCTTTATCGATGGACGTTATTCTCAATGGAAAGGTTAGCTTTTCTTTTGCACTTTTAGTTTCTATGTTCTTTTGTATGAGCTTTTTAGTAGACTTAGTCTTTATTTTTCTCTTTTATTTGGGTGCATAGTATTTGCAATTCCTTTATTTATTTTTTATTGAATCCAAATGCCATTGATAAAAAATATTAATAATGTAACGACCCGAATTTCCTAGTCAACAATTGGGCGTTGACCTGGATTATGAACCTTCGTATTGGTAGGAGTAATTGGACCCTTTGGGCCAAGTTTGGGCCATTTTGGATGAGGAATTGATTTTATGGGCTTGGGTGGTGACCATTTTGTAATAAGAGAAAAGGTAATGGGTTTTATGGAGCAGTTTTACCCTTAGGAGAAAAGTGGGCTGATCTCCCCTTTATTCTTTGGCTTACACGTGAGTTGGGGAAAAAGAAAGGAAGACCACTTTTTCTTCTTCATCTTTCTTTTCCCCCACACCTCCATTTTCAACCTTTGTTTCAAGAAGCTAAAACCCCGAACTTTACCAATCAATTCTTCCACCCAAGGCCCAAGATTAAAGTATGTTAACCTCCATGTCCCAAGCTTCATGAAAAGTATAGTTTTGTGGAAAAAGGGGTAAGTCTTCATTTATGGGTCTTTGAAAGGTTTGAGCTTTGGGGGTTTCCAGTTATCTTATGATTTTAAGGTTGTATTTTTGTAGCTAAGATACCATGATAGTTGGTTCAAACTCTAATTCGATTTTCATGTTGGTATGGCATGTGAAAGGGTTTTTTTCAAGCTTGAGCAAGGAGATGAGTTAAAAGAGCTAGGTGGGTGAGCTTAATTTTGGGATTTCTAGCTAAAGGTCGGTACATCTCTGACTCCTTGATTCTTGAATATCCTAAAATAATTGTCTTGCTTGATATTGTGGTTAAGGTTGCTAGTTTTGGTGTTAAAGTAGCTTAAAGCCTTTAATGGTGAAATTCGGATTAGTTGTTAACATTGTGTAAAAGTGGTAGCAAATCACCCTAATTAACTCCAGAAGATGTAAGATTAAGTTAAAGTTGGAAGCCATTTCTGGGCTTCGGTATCGGTATTCGGGGAGCCCTTACCGATACCCTGTGTTATTTTTGATAAACACAAGCAAAATTAAAGGGGCGTATCGATACGCCTAAGGGTATCGGTACACGGCCACCGTATACTAGTATGGGGTGATGGTAAAACCCCTTTTTACGTTCAAGTCAAGTATCGATACGCATAGGGTGGGTATCGGTACCCACAGAGGCGTATCGGTACTCTCTAGTGGGTATCGGTACCCATTGGACATTCTGCCAAAAAAAATACATTTTTGAGGTTGAGGGGCTTATAATTCGAAAACTAAGGCCCAATGGGCTTCTAATGTGATAAAATGAATAGTAAAACTGAGAAACTGATGTTTAACCCTCATAGAGAAGAATAACGTGTAATAAATTGGTAAATGATGACTCGATATAACCGTGATGGTTAGTGTCACGCCTTGGGGCATTTGTTGATGGCTTGGCTTGGTGCCACTTACCTCTTGGTGAGGTGTATGAATGCTCAGGAAATATGTGTTATCTTATGTTGTGGAAAAGTAATTCGTATGTCCTAGAGTCAGTACTACGGTACTTATCTAAGGGGATGTGTACTTCGGGCTGAGTGATATGGGTGCGGTTAGAAACCTATCCGTGGCTATGGTGATCCGGATAAAGTATTAAACTCGATCGGCTAAGTGGGCTCAAGTAACGTGATAGGCTGAGTAACCTCATGTAAAGACTACTTGTGGCTAATGTGATCCAAGTATGTCTAGGACGTATTCGTGGCTATGGTGATTCAGATATGGTTCATCTAACCCGACGAATGTGTGAGCATGGGTAACCCGACGGCTGTGTAAGCACGGGTAACCCGACGACTGTGTGAGCACGGGTAAAGTAGGGCTTCGTTGGCCATTATATAGGTAACTCGATAGGCTATGTGACCTCTAGTATGGTAATGTATGGTGGAACTTGTACGAATTCTTATAGACTTGTTGATGCCTTGAGATAGGTTATCTAAGAACTCTAGCTAGTGTAGGCTAGATGATAACTCATAGATAGTAAAAGCCTTATTTATGCTTCATAGACTATATTATCTTGCATGATTATTTTATGATAATCACGAATTGTGGTAAAGTAGAAATGTACCACTGAGCTTTGTTAGCTCAGGGTGCGAATGTGTGGTTTTTTCGTGCGTAGGTTGATAGGTCACCCTTTTGGTGGAGCACATTGGTGAGGATTTCTCAGCACCGCGTTTGCTTTAGAGTACAGTACTTGTTATTTTAGTTTGGGCTAATATATTCGTAGGACCTTACCACTGTTGAGTCTATAACTCTATTTAAAAGGTTATTTTGTTATACGATGTTTTAAACTTGGAGCTCATGTTTTGTAAACTTATTTAAACGTTTATTTAATTACATGAATCTATGGATGTTTAAAGCTTTTAAATGATGGCTAAACTTATAATTTTAAATTGGAAATTTGATGGGTCGGTTTTTGGGTGACCCGAATGTAGTACTTCAGACCCGGATCCAGATCAAAGTGTTACAAATAAAATACAAAGACTTAAACCACCTTTTAGCTTAGTTTATAATTGTATTTAAAATTAAATTTTAAATATTTTTATTGATTAAGTTACTTTCTATTCAATGTCAATATAATTTAGTTAACTTGTGTAATCAATTTAATCGACTTTTATTATGATATAGATATAGATAAATCCCCAAAATATATGATAATTAAAACAAACTAAGCATAGAGATCCACTAATTGGTCTAATGGTTAAATTTTTTTATATTATTTAATTTTTATATGTTCAAATTCCAACATAAAAATACAAGGCTTCTCTATTTAATAAAAAACAGACCAAACATAGTAATTAAATTCCAGCAAGGCAAGCAAAAGAAGGGGAGCAGCAACATGAAGAGGAAAGATTGTGACCCAACATTAGGCGCTGTGCAGCGGATATATGCCAACCCCAACCCTAACCCCAACCCAGCGCAAACAAGACCCCACGCGTTTCTCAACAGCGAGTGGGCCTTGTAACAACAGCAAATGATGGAAAATGAATGGCACAAGAGGACCGTATACGGGAAAAAGACCATATGTCCGACACACCCACGGATTGTGGCCCTGGACCCCACTCTCTCCCCCATGCTAGAAAAAAAAGAGAGCATAATCAATAACAAGATAAGATAGTGCCAACTTTAATATTATTAAGATCAACTTTGATTCTAATGATTTATTTAATATAAATGATTATTTGATTACATATAAAACAACAATAATTTATTTGGGTATAATATCTATATATACACATACGTTATTTAAGAAAATCCAAATGCCTTTTTAGTACTTTAGTCTTTCTTCTTATTGGATATATATTACTTGTAATCAATCAATTGCCATCACTAGTTCACTACTATTATAATATCTTAAGAATGCATGAGTTTGTTCCTACAAAGGGTTAAGTTCATTAAACTATTTTTAATTATGATCAAATTAATAGAATAAATAAGTTTTCGGGACTAAGTTGTTATTATACCAAGCCATTGTTTAAATTTTAATGACAAAGTGACTTGTTTGTCACAATTTTAATTGAGTGACATGTTTGCTCTTAAACCTATAATTGAGTGATTGAATTATTATTTTTAGAAGAAAAGTGACTTGTTTGCTCATAAACCTATAATTGAGTGATTGAATTGATACTTTTAGATGAAGACTGACTTGTTTATTACTAAACCTATAACTAAGTCAATTTACCCTATAAAAAATTAATTGTGTTTAGTTCAGTTCGCTTCGTTGCTATTGCAATATACAAAAAATGTGGGTTCGAGTTTGTTTAAACACACATTATCATTTTATTTATGGGTGAGGAGGAAGAGTGTAGATGATACACATATACTCACAAACTATGCAAGTTTGAATAATAAAAAAATCAAATTCGATTCGATAGTTACCGATTCAAACTCAAGCCAGAACAGTTCGAGTTATCATTCGAGCACCATAATATTTGGCTCAAGTGGCTCATGAGCCTAACCAAGCCTTTCAATTTCGACATATTCTTTATATTATTAATTTACATCTATCCACTTACTCTCTATGTATTATTCAATACGAATGAGTTTAATTGAGCTTGAGTTCGAGTTTTAGTAAAAAATTGGTAAATACGTTTAATTGATCTCGAGTAGCTCGATTATATCTCAAGCTAAGCCTGAACTTGAAAATTAATGTTCGATCGAGCTCAAATTGAGTATTGAGTCCTAGGGGTGTAAATGAACAAAGCGTTCGACGAACCGTTCGTGAATTATTCGTATAACGTTCGTTTATTAAGCTAAATAAATGAGTATGAAAAAAATTATGTTCATTTGATAAACGAACTAACACGAACAGATGTGTGTTCAGCTCGTTTATGTTCACGAACAAGCTCATTTATCGGCTCGCTTATAACCTCGTTTATAATAGGGATGGGCATTTTACCCGACTCGGCCCGATCGGGCCAGATTTTTTAATGAAAAATCAGGTTCAGGTCTGGTTTTTATTAAGAGTGAACTCAGGTTGGGTTGGATTCGGGTTTAGGGTGGAAAATATCCGACCCGACCTGACCCAGGACAAACTGTGTAATTTTCCCCTAAATTTTTAGGGATATTTATAATAATACCCCTCTTTATATTTTTTATAATTAAGTC
The DNA here is from genome assembly GCA_019671005.1 of Hibiscus mutabilis. Lineage (NCBI taxonomy): Eukaryota > Viridiplantae > Streptophyta > Magnoliopsida > Malvales > Malvaceae > Hibiscus > Hibiscus mutabilis. Next base: position 32,343,258 of record CM033754.1, read on the forward strand.
CTTAAAATTAAATTTTTATTTACAATTTAGTCCTTCAAATTATAATTTTTTATGATTAAGCCCCTTAAAGTTATTTTTTTACAATTAGGTCCCTAAAATTAATTTTTTTCTATAGGTCGGGTTGGGGTCGGGTTTAGTATATTTACTTTTGGGTTGGGTCGGGTCGGGTTTTTAAATAATATGTTCGGGTCGGGTGCGAGTTTAGGGTATTTATTTTCGGGTCGGATGGGCAAAAAACCTGACCCGACCCGTGCCCTCTCTAGTTTATAAGCTCGTTTTAGTTTTTTTTTTAATTTAAATATTGATGAAGATAGGGACTAAAATGAACACAGATTGAACTTTAGAGTTCAAACTGTGAAGCCTGAGGAGCTTAAAGACTAATGGATTAATTTTATAATTTCACAATTTTGGAGTTCGTTTTAATTTTTGTTGGTTTAGCTAATATTTCTGAACATATAAACGAACATGTTCGCAAACATATAAATGAACACGTTTGCGAGCGTTAAACGAACAAGTTCATGAACACTAAACAAACGAACACCTTCAAAAAAAATAAATAAATGGACACGAACACAATATTAGAAATTTAAACAAACACGAACCGAGCATGAACACTTTTAAGAATAAACAAACGAACGCGAACATAGTCTTGTTCATTCCAGCCCGGTTCATTTACACCCCTATTGAGTCATGAGTTTTGAATTGAGCTCGAGCTTGTTATTACTCTTGCTCAACTAAGCTCGATTACCCCTACTAGGGAGGGGTTTGGGTAGTATTAGAACGTTGTATTAAAAATAGTAAAATATATAAATTGTCCCTAAACTTTCAGGGCACTTATATTTTAATCACCAAACTTGTAATAATGTTACTGGACTTTTAATTCAATATTGTTATAGTCACTTCTATCCAGGGACGGACCCAAGATTTCATGTAAGGGGTGCAAACTATCAGAAAGTTATATTAGAAATGTAGGGGGTGCAAAACTACAAGAGTTTAGGGGGTGCAGAATTAGATTATCAATAGAAAATACAAAGGAAATATATAAAATATAAGGGAACTTGAAATTTTTAGGGAGTGCGGCTGCCCCTAGCACCTCTAAGTCCATCCCCTCTTCTATCAATTGTGGTTACAAAAGATGAAGTAACATGTTATTTTCTTAATTTCCCCATCTTTTTCTTCCTCTTCTCTTTTTACTTTATAGTTGAATATTCTTCTACAATGTCTGACTTCAAGCTCACCACCTTACCACCCTGTTGGCTTGACCCTTGACAAGTTATAATCCCCCAACGTAGCTCAATTCCACACACTCTATTGGCCGCGACAACTGTTTTTCCTTATTAGCCCAACACATCAACGTCTCTAGTGACAAATTCTCTTTTACTTTCCAATTATAATTGTACTTGCCTCTTTGGATTCAGCTTCAATTTCCTCTTTTCTTTTAACAAATTTGAGACCACAATGTGAAGTATATGAGGTTTCTTCTCTTTTCAAATCAAGCATATTTTTTTGAACCATGAATCTATACTTTTCTTTAAAAAGAGTAGTGGTTCGAATTATTCACAATACGGAGATAATCTAATAGTGATGATTTTTCCACCGCAATCGATGAAGGGTCTTCATGATTTAGAGTCGTTGTCATCGGGGGCAGATGTGCCCAACGATGGTGGGAGCATCCGTATCTCCATTTTTGAAAAAAAAATTAATTTAGTATTATTTTTAAAAATAATTTTGTTTAATGTGTAAAGGGAATTCTTTTGCATACCTATTTGAGACAAAAAAATAGACCCTCATTCTTGGATTTCTAGATCCACCACTAATTGTCATTCCTAAATAAAGTCTTTAACATGGTGGATGATCACTATATTTCTCTAGTTTTGTCAGGCAACTCAATACTTATGTAAGTGTTCTTTAATTTTTATTATAATTCTGAGTAGTATTTCCATAAATGTTATTCTAGGGTTCTTTTATTTATTCTATTTCAGCTTTTCTTTCATTTTTTCAAGAAAAAAGTTTACTTTATAACTGCTATGGGATGAAAGTACTTGAAAATATAAGTTGTGGTTTTCATTTACCTTGAACCTTTTGTTGTTGATAATTGATTAATGGAATTGGGATTGAAATATTAAAAAACTCTTTAGGGTTTTAGAAAGATTGATTCATATAAATGGAAGTTTACAAATGAAGGGTTTCTTAGGCGGTTGAAGCATCTAGTGAGCATCATCACCCGAAGAAAGAACTCATCTCAAATCTCCAGCAATTCAACAATCTCTTGGTTCTTGTCTCGAATATGGTGAAGTTGATTGTTTGAGGAGTGAAAGGGAAGTTCTAATGGAGGAAGGTATACCCATGGAGGGAAAAGAGAATAGATGAAGAAGATAATGTGTCAACCAGTTTTTTTTAATGACAGTGACCATAGTAGTGAATTAAAAATTTAGTGATTGTATTGTAAGTTTGAAAAGTTCGGTGACCAAAATGTAAACATCATAAAATCTTAAGGACCATTTATATAGTTTACCTTAAAATTTTTTTAGGGTAAACTACACTGGTGACCACTAAACTAAGGGGTCGATCCTGTTTTGGCCACTAAACTATGGTGACATGTGTCACCATCTAATTGGTGAAAAATAAATTTATTGAATTAAATATAACTGGTTTAAATTCATCTAATAAGATGGTGACACGTGTCATCATCTGATTGGATGATTAAATTCTTTGAACTTAATTAAAATCATGACCAAGTTGATATAATAAGTAAGTAACATGGACTAAATGTGTAATTATACAAATTTTCATTAACTGTCACGTCACCTTTTTGTTAGATTTTAACATACAGTGGCTTGATCATGATCATTTAAATAGTTGAGTGGTCTGATTGACAAAATTTATAGTTTAATGGTCAAAATAAGATTAACCCTATAGTTTAGTGATCACTAGTATAGTTTATCCTATTTTTTTATAGAGATTATTGACCTAGTGATTGTGTCACCATCCAATTGGTGAATTGAATTTATTAAATTATATTAAAATTAAAACTAAATTAATATAATGTGTATATAAAAAGATTAAATATATAATTATGTAAATGTACTTAATTGTTATATCATCTTTTTTGCCAAACAATAACAATAGGTGATTTGACTAAAACTGTATTACAAAATTTAGTGGTTTAATTGACAAATTTATAATTTAGTGGTCAAAATAAAACATGACCTATAATCAAATGGTCATGAATGTTACTCTAAAAAAATAAGACTACAAAATTGACAGGTTTTGTTTGGCAGGGAAAAAAGGGTAAATATGAGGAAGTCTTGCCGTAAGACACGTTTATGGTGTGGCTAAAATAAAACGATCTTACACAAATTCTTATAATCTATATAAGTTTTTACTAAAATGGTAAGGATTTAAGTTATGAGATAAAAATTTGTGTAATTGTACAATTTTTTATCTAAGGTGAAATTTACACAAATTCTCACCCACTTTAATAAGAATTTATGTAGTTACACAAATTCTTATACAGTTAATACAAATTTTGATTTTACTTAAATTATTACTCAAATTTATATAAATTCTTACTAAATAAAATTTTATGTAAAGTCACATTTTAACCGCACTCTAAAGTGTTGTACCTTTGCATGTCCGTAAATATGAGATTACAGGAAGAATAGATGGCAGGATGGGAAAATAAAGAGAGAGAAAGGGGCAAAGAAGGACAGGAAAGAAAGAATAGTGAATGTCATAATCAGGAAGACACGTATTGTCTCCTCACATGAGGATATTCGCAGGTTAGCAATGTTCTACGACTCTTCAACCTCTCATTGTTATTTTTTCCCTTTTTATTTTTTAAAGATTTTACAAGTAATAAGTTTATATCACTTTTATTCGCGTGTATAATTTGTATGATTAAAATCGCATTTTGTCAGGAATTTAATATGCGTTAAAATGACTAAAACGATAAGAATATAGACCAAGACGTGTATAAGAGACAAGACTTAACGTGGTTCATCATAGCTTATCTTTACGGACGAGAGAAACGAACAGTCCACTATCAACGTAGAGAACACGATGAGTATAGATACATGATAACCCATGTAATCCCAAAGCCCGGTGTACAAATCTCATGATCCGGTAGAACTAAAACATTCTTTCCAACATCCTTACAATACCCATCTCTACAACGTAGGCACAATAGTTGTAGAGATCCTAAAAGTTGTTACATCTCTCCAGAGTAATTCTCCTTCTCTCTCATTCTCTCGTATTTTAAGAGGTTAATCCTAGTCTATATTTATAGACTCAAATACTTGGTTACCAAGAAACCTTATTCAATAAGATCTACCTAAAAATATTTACTCATTAAAGTAAATCCTAATTACCAAGTAATCTTCAACCACTAGAATTGCAATAAAACTCAACTTAATTATCAATTAGAATTTGAGTCAAAATATAACACATTTAGTGTTGAATACAAAGGTAGTTATGTTTGATTATATGTATAAATAGAAAATTTATGATTTTATCAAGAGTGTGTATGAAAAGTCATGGTACAATTAAATTTTGATGTAATTATACAGCTACAATATATTTTTGATTTCTTAAAAAATATATATATTTGATCAACTACTATGATTTATAAGTCTTGCTAAATTGAGTGTAGTGTAATTAAACTTCAATTACATTTTTTGTTTTTTAAGAGACGAGATGAAAATTAATGTAATTACACAACTAATCAAACTCCTCAATTTTAAATTATTTTTTATTAGTGTTAATATATAATAAGATTACGTGAACTTCATCTTCTAATAATAATAATAATAATATAGGTAGTTTACCTAACAATAAATAGCAATTGATTTGACTTTTCTTCTTTTTAGTTCACCTAACAATAAAATAGAGTTCAAGAATAATTTTTTATATAATTATCGGTATAATTTATTTTATTTACGATGTTAGGTTTTAAATTTCAAACTTTACTTGGATAATTTAGTCTCTTCCCATTAGACTAATAGGTAGTTTTTAGGGGAATATTTGAGGTGGGGAAAATGTTATGAATTTAGGATATGCTAGAGTTTATTTAGTAAACTAGGAAATTTACTACAATGAAGGAGGAATTAGTCGTGTGTGATTGACAAATTCACCTAAATATTTTGTAAATGGCAAAAAGAAGATTATTTGGAGGCACTCGCTGGACACATACGACGAGTTCTCATTATCCCTTTAAAATATAATGGTCATGTTTGATAAATAGTAATTTGAGTTAAATTTAGAGATTTTACTGATCAAATCCGTTAATTTAGATGTTTGGTGAATAACGGATTAGAATAGCGGATTGTGGTGAAATTTCTAATTTTGAAAAAACTGTTAACAATAGCTTTTTAAAATTAGAAGTTTTGACATTAGAGTTATAAAGACCCTTTCACCCTTAATAATTATAAAAAATCTTTAAATAACCTAAATTTAACATTTTTTTATTTTAATTCTTCACCCTTACATATTTACATTATGACATTTATAAATTAATATTTTTTTTCTTTTTTCTTTTTATTTTCACACATTTATATTTGTATTTAAATTTAATAATTAATTAAATTATATTAAAAATAATTATACACATAATAAATTAATATATAAATCTTTTAAATATGTTTAGTAATGTTATATTAAAAAAATATTTTTCATAGTCTACTTTTTTTGAACAATTTTTCATAATCTACTTAATATTAACAGATACAAAATATTGATAATTAATAAACTATTTAAACAAGTATCGAATGTAATAATGTCTTTATGTGTCATTTTGTTTGTTTAAATAATCAAACAACTATCAACTATCTGTTAATTTTACCAAATACTTTTATACGATCAGCTAATACAATCCGCCAATTAAATCAACTAATGCAATAAACTATCAGTTATCAGTTAATGTAATCCGCTATCAGCTATATGCTAATTACTAAACAGAACCAATATCTAAAAAACTCATTAAACAAATAAGACAAATTCTCCTTTCACTATAATAGATATCCTAATCTACTAAATAAACTCTAACATGTTTTAAATCCATAATATTTTCCCACTCAATACTCTCCATAAAAAAGTCCCAGTAGGCAGTTGATACAAAACTAAAAATAACGCTAGAGCTTAGTTAAAACAGAAGATAAAAAGAAAGTGAAAAAATTTGATATATTGATCGTGAAAATTAAAGTTTATATGTTTGTCAAATTTAAAAATTAAAGATTTAATTTAAGAAATAGAGGTTATAGTTTAAGTTTGAGGTTAGAATTTAAAATTTAAGGTTAAAGTTTAAAATGTTAAAGTTAAAATTTTAAAAAATCATATAAAAAATTTACACAAATTATATATTAAAGGGTAAACTACATCTTTAGTTACCGAACTATTGATTCTTTCCTATTTTAGTCACCGAACTAATATTTTTGGCAAAATTGTCATTAACGTTATATATTTTTCCTATTTTGGTCACTGGCCGTTAAGTTTTAACAAAGATGGTGACATTGCATGGTATAATAACAATTTTAGTCCAAATCACATACATTTCATCAATTTAATCCCCATTTTCTAAAATTCAACCCTTTTTTATAATTTGGCCCTCTCACTCACTTCCCATAATAAAACAACCATCTTCTTCACTTAAAAATCATATCACCGCAGTTCGTTTTAACCGTCAATTTTTTCAGTGAAATCCTTCGATCATCCTTCACAGAAAAATATGGCACACGCATTTTTACTTTTAATGCCAAATTTAAAGCAAAAATGACTCGTGCTTTTTAAACATGTCCTGGTTTTGGTTCAAGGGTATTTGTTTTCTGCTGATATTATGTTCATCATGGACAAACACAGCAACGATTTGGCGGCTGGTATCGTGGAGAAGGCCAAAAGGATGCTAGAGAGTGGGTGACTTACTGGGTTTGTGCTATTTCTAAACCCCCCAAATTTTGATTATTGGAACCATATATCAATTCTGAATTAAAAGAAAAAACTGCAACTAAATTTTGAAATCTCAACGGCTTATAGTTAGAGAAATTCAAAGTTATTATTCAAAAATTTGCAAAAGAAGCTAATAGAATATCCTCAGTCAATATTTTTCAAAGGATTTGAAATCAAATGCTTTATTTTAACAGTCATATCTCCAATAATTTATCTATTTTATTAAAAAAAGTAAAATCTAGTTTTTAACAGTAATAAATCTTGTATTTTTGAACTTAAATATATTGCACTTACTTGATTGTTCATGCTTCAAATGAGTTGATCAAAAAGTGAAGTTGAAGTTGCCAATCAAAGGATTCCATGCATGAAGTCCAAGTTCAATATGCACAAGCATTGCCCCAAAATAATTCTCCAGCCAATTTGTTCTCTTATTATTTTGGTAATTATCATCTATTTTCAACTACCTTCCTCCTAAAATAGTGAAGAAGATGGTTGTTTTATTATGGGGAGTGAGAGGGCCAAATTGTAAAAAAAGGTTGAATTTTAGAAAATGAGGATTAAATTGATGAAATGTATGTGATTTGGGACTAAAATTGTTATTATACATGCAATGTCACCATCTTTATTAAAACTTAACCGCAAGTGACTAAAATAGGAAAAATATATAACGTTACTGACGATTTTGCTAAAAACATTAGTTCATGACTAAAATAGGAAAGAATCAATAGTTCGGTGACTAATGATATAGTTTACCCTATATTAAAATATAACTCTAAAAAATCATATCGGTGAAAAGATAAAAAGAACAAAAGTAAAAAAGAAGAAGCAATTTTCTTTCCTCTAATTTAATAATTTCACGTTTCCCTTTTAATAAATAAAAGTTTAATGATACTATTAATACTGTTAGACCCTTTTTAGAAATTCCCCAATCGTTTTCCCATTTCTTTCTCTCTTGGTCTTAGCTGTTTGACGCTTTGAAGCCCTGAAGAAAAAGATAAAGCTTTCTACCCAAACCAGTTTTCAGCTTTCCCCCAAAACAATCCTATTATTGATTTAGTTTTTTTTCCCCAAAAAAGAAATAAAGAAAGATGGGAATTCCAGCTGGTCTCATTTGATCCCTGAGTTCAGGCTTTGAGATTTTGTAAAAACAACAAAGGGGTTGCTTTATCATCTTCAGGGAACAAAAAGACAAGAGAAAGCTTCATTTTTTAGCTACAAAACCTTTGTTCTTGTTCTTGTTTTACTTTTGCCAAGTTTCCCCGTTTCAAAGCACACGGATTTGTTTCAAATTGTGTTTATTTGAAGTTTGAATTATATTGATATGAGTATCCATATATTATGATCATAACCCATATATATCTTTTACATCTTCTTGCTACAGAATCCGGACAGTGCTTTTTTTTTTGGGGGGGGGGGTTCCAAGTCCAACATTGGGTTGATTTGATGATTTTCTTTGAGTTTTAGTGCTAACCCGTGAAGAATTTATACTGGTTTAAGCAAATCTCAAACAATGCTAAGTCGGGGAGGAGACTTTCACTTGGAGACTACAAAAGAGCTGTTTCTTGGTCCAAGTATTTGGTTTCCTCTGGTGCTGAGATTAAAGGAGAAGGAGAAGAAGAAGAAGAATGGAGTGCTGACATGTCACAGTTGCTTATCGACAACAAGTTTGCTTCAGGGAGACATAGTAGGATTTACAGAGGGATATATAAGCAAAGGGAAGTGGCCATTAAAATCATCAGCCAGCCTGAGGAGGATGAGAATCTAGCAAATTTTCTTGAGAAGCAGTTCATATCTGAGGTGGCTTTGCTTTTTCATTTGAGGCATCCCAATATTATCACTGTAAGTTCTTTCTAATTATCTTTGGTTATCCTTTTGCATGCATTAGGTTTGTGCTGAAAGGGACCTCGGTCGTCCCTTAATGTTTGAATAAAGAATCATAGTGATCTGCTTTCTGCCTTTTGCTTTTGTGATTTTATTGTGACCCCATTCATAAAATTGTAGCATACCAAGTAAAAGTTTAGTGAAAAAGATTGCTGACAATGAATGGATCATGGCATATCTACTAGGAAAGCAACTTTTCTGAAATGAGAATGAGTTGGGGGGGAATCAAACTACTTTACCTTGAAAAGGGAAGAATGTGCTTATTTGATTATTTCCCCTTTATAGGATTCCAACTTAAAAAGGTCTTTAGCCTTTGAAATGAGTCAATTAACTACACCAATACTTAGTTATACTGCCGAAGTAGCCTCACTTTTGTTCGAATTTGTGACCATTTTCTTTTCACCCTACCATTTTGCATCTTTTTATTCTGTTTGGGGGTTGGGGGATGGAATGAACCCTGTTTAGCTATTCAGTTAGGCATTAATTGAGCTGTTTTTATCATACCTATCATAGACATGTGGCATTTAATTCAATTACTGTTGCAATGTGGATTCCTTCAACTTTCCCATGTTACTAGCCTTGATAAAAAGACTTATTTCCTTTACAAAAGTCTGGCATCATAACCTGATATGGCCATAAGGTACCATAAATCGATTCCTAGTTCCTATTGGTGGTTGATTCCTAATGGGGAAGAGTAACCTGAGTCTGATGCCTAGAGGTGTCACTTTATTATCTTAAATTGATTGTTTGCAAACTGACAAAGATCTTATTCTCACTTTGAACTTCTCTAAAGGTGTGCTACTGTGATTGCGTGGATTAGGAATTTCTTCCACTAATGTTCATGTGGCCATATATTTATGCTTATCTCTTGAGGCGCAGTAATGAATTATGATGTTGTATTACCTTTGTTCTGCTTGGATCTAGGTTTTAGATATTGGTAAATTCAACTTCAGATAACTGTCCTAGTAATTGGTTGCTATACTAAAGGCCTTGCTTGGTAAGATGGAAAGAAAATTGAAAAGATGAAAAATTGACAGAATAACGAAGCAGAAAGATAGAAAATGTATTTTTCTTTCAATGGTATCTTATTAAGAAATATGTAAAAGGTTGAAATAAAAAATATTTTTTCCCTTACATTGGTTGGTAGAGTTGAAAAATATGAGGAAAGAAAATGAAATTTTAATAAATGCATAATTTTGAAACGTACATTTCTCTAATTTTTCTCTCCCTTTTTCATTCCATTTTGGAATGATTTGTTTTTAAGCATTATGATGAAATCATTATCTTTCCTCACTTCTCTTTCCAACCAAGCACACTCAAAATTTATTTTCTTTCATCTTTTCGATTCTCCTCTTTTATCCTTCCACTTTCCCATTCAACCGAACACGCCCAAAGAGTTATTTATCAGTTTGGCTTACTGACGCTCCCTCGGGGAATTTTGGGATGCAAAATATGTATGTGTGATTTTCTTGGTGCTAACATTAAAATCATGAAAGCGGCTGAAATAAATTAAATTCTTCAACGTTCTTGCATAACAAACAACAGATTCCCCCATCCCCTCTTTATTCCCCTCGGTGATCATGAAATATTCAAAACCGAAAAAGAATGAAAAGAATGTTTGAATCACTTAAACCTACAGACCTCAATCCTCTTCTTATAAGCATGCGAGCAATCATCTGCATATGTCACAGTATAATAAGCTGAAGATTTTCTGCACAACAAGTAAAGTCTTTAAATATTTTAAAGCTTGTGGTTTCCATTCTCTTGGTTGTTCACTAATTATTGTTACTTTACCTTCCAATCAATTTGTTGCAGCCTGTAAGAAACCTCCTGTGTTCTGTATAATTACTGAGTATCTTGCAGGTGGCTCATTAAGAAAGTACCTGCATCAGCAGGAGCCATATTCAGTCCCTCTTGATTTAACTCTAAAATTAGCTTTTGATATTGCACGTGGGATGCAGTACCTTCATTCACAAGGAATACTTCACAGGGATATCAAATCAGAAAATTTACTCCTTGGAGAAGATATGTGCGTGAAGGTGGCAGATTTTGGTATTTCGTGCTTGGAATCTCAGTGTGGTAGCGCAAAGGGGTTTACAGGTACTTATCGGTGGATGGCACCTGAAATGATTAAAGAGAAACATCATACAAAGAAAGTTGATGTTTACAGTTTTGGCATAGTCCTTTGGGAGTTTTTAACAGCTCTGACACCATTTGACAACATGACTCCGGAACAGGCTGCATTTGCAGTCTGCCAAAAGGTAAAGAACCTAACTCAATCTTGGTATGAATCTTCAATGTTATTAAAATTCTCTACCTTTGGTGCGTGTTTCTTTTTTTTAAGCTCTCACTCTCTCTTGTACTATTCTGTTTATTAAGGTCATGGATTTTTTTTTTCTGATTTGCAAGTTATATAGGAAATAGGAAGCTGGATAGTGATGATCCAGTGTAATTTATATAGAGTTATCTAACTCATAAGTGATTAGTTGTACACTCATGAGATTCCACCGATCTCCCTTCCTTTTTCCTCTTAGTGGAAGTGCCAATGTGCTAATATTGTGCTGAAGTAATGCTCTGCGCAAATTGATTTGATTTGGCGAAGTTCTCTACTTCAGAAACTTTAAGTGGTAAGGTGCTAATATTATGCTGAAGTAAGGCTCCATGTGAATTGAATTTGTTTGATTAAGTTCTCTACTTCTGAAACTTCAATAGTTTTTAATCTGGATGATATCGTATCAAAATTACATGCCTGAAAATTGTGTTCTTACGAGTCGTTGGGTGAATAACAGAGTTGAAGTGGTTTTTTCCTTTAAGCTAAGATGAAGTAGAATAATATAGAATGCAGATATGCTGTTAGACTTCTCAAGGTATGTGAAAAGTTTTACTAATTAAAGCCATATTGAAACTTAACTTTGTGGAACTAGTTTTGGGGAAGTTGGAAATAAAAGGAAACTATTAAATGACAATATGAAATAATGAAGCTGTTAGGAAACTAAGATAATACTTCAATAATACTTACTGCCAATGACATTACATAAAACATCTGGTAATCCAGCCCATAAGGTACTTTGAGGGACCTTTTTCATCCCAAAACTAACCCAGAAACTGACCACAAAAAACCTCGTGTTTTCCCTTCTTTCTAGTATAAATAACCCACCAAATTAACTGTTAGAAACTGCTAGGGATCATACTAAGCAACTGGTAACTACTAGACCATCAATGCATAATAGTGTGCTAAATCCTATCTTAGCAACTGCAGACCTAACAGAAGCCCAATATGACGATTAGGACAATGCTGAGGCAAGAGAAGTTGTGAAATATTAGATGCCGAAGTCTTATTGAAGTTGGATGGAGTTATAGAGAGGATATGGACCTAAATGAATGTGGAAAAGGTTTGTAAGAGTAGGACAGTGCCCTCTTTTTGTTATTTGTTTCGGGCTGATATATGCGAAATATGTTAACATTTATTCTTTTTTATCAAATGTTAACATTTATTCTATATTGTGCACGACTTGATATCCTGATTGCTGACATACTCCTCTTGAGTGTGGACCAGTAAGTGGAACTCATCAGTATTTTCATCAGAATTTCACAAAGGAAGGAAACGTGATTATTTACATCAGTTCCTTTTCCTACTGAAGATAACTTCTACCCCCCAATAACAAGCAATATCTTGCGCTCTTTTCAACCACTTGGACAGTGGGCATGTTGTACAGTGTCAAAAATGGGGTTGTGCTTTGTGTTCTTTTGTCGGTAAACATGGGAGAATGCTAATAGAAACCTTTCTAAGGTGCTGAACCTTGACAGTAAACGTTCTTGGGTTTAACAAATGGCTTAACAGGTTGTTGTATTGTTCTCGGTTTAATGTGCCATTCTGCCTGCACTAGGTGGTGCATGGGCGCCATTCAATGCATGGATACGCATGCCATTGCAAGTCTATTATTTATCTCTATGTGATATAAAGGTCTTTGTATATTTTTTTTCCGATTCGTTGTGAGTGCACGTCAATGCAAGATAATATGCTCAATGATCAGTTAGTATCACCCTATTAGAATTTCTCACCGTTCAGGTTGCTAACAACAGAGACAAGTATGAGGCATAATAAAAGCCTATAAATTTGTAATGCAGTGTCTTAGGTTGTGAAAGATTAACAATGTCAACTAATATCGTCTTACCATATGTATATTAGATTCTGGGTATAGTGTGCTTTTAGAACTTGAATAAATACTGAATCTTTAAGCATCAGCGTAAGAGTAGCTGCATAAACTTGTTTTGTTTTTCATTTGGAGCAGCCATGGCATTATCGTTCATGACTTAGTTTCGAATTTCCTGCACGAGCAGGCTTGTTGGACGAATGGTGTTCTTTTCTCTTGATTTTCTTCATCTGGGATTTATGCAGAATCCAAGACCACCGCTACCCTCCTCATGCCCTACTGCGTTTAGTCATCTCATCAACCGATGCTGGTCAGGCAGTCCTGAGAAGCGACCGCAGTTTAATGAGATAGTTTCGATTTTGGAAAGTTATGCCGAGTCACTCGAAGAGGATCCGGAATTCTTTAAAACTTGTAAACCTTATACAGGTGGTACTTTTTTTAGATGCCTACAAAAATGTATTGATGTTCATCATTGATTTGTTTCCTTTTAAACCTAAGATGTATTCCTAAATGATGTGTCATGCTAATGCGAAGTGTAATGTATTTTTTACTTGTCTAGGTAGGTTCAGATGTTCAACTGAGCTCTACCTATATATATTATATATATTTTGGAATTGGAGTACTTCCTTTGATTGGTAATTGTAACTTGTAAGCTTATCTGGGTTATTTTCCTCCAATTTGAAGTACTAAAAATGGCAGCGGATTGAATATTGAGAGAGAGGATCATGTTATATATTGTAATTTTTTTTAGTTTTATATTGATTTTTTCTTTAACAAACCCGGTTTATTATTAGACAAAGAACACACAGAACACATTAACAAGAACAAGAGAACAGGGGATGAGAGGAGAAACAACAAAGAAACAAGCAAAACACACCCATCAAAACACCACAACAACGAAACATCAGACAGAACAGGGGAAAACAACAGCAAAGGAACAGTAACTTAACGAGGAGAAACATGAAAAACACAAAAAACAAAGGAGAGGCAACAACCCATCCCGAACGAAAAGAACAAGAAGAATCCATGGAGGAGACCAAGAGAGAAACAAAACCAGTATCCACTCTTCAAGCTGCATGTCGAATCTGTTGCACACAGAAACATCGGGACGTTGAAGGAGGTGTAGAGAGAGACCAACATCAAATATCATGGTCAAATGGAAGGTATCACGAAAGCTGAAGGAACGGCGGAGACCAAAGCGCCGGAGCGTCTCACCGCTAAAAAACAGAGGATGAAAACTGGAGAAAAAAACCCTTCTCGATCGCGAACCAGGAGTATCCCACACTCAAGAGGGCCCGAACAGAGCCAAAAAGGTCGAGAAGAGGCCTCCACAAACAAGCAGAACTAAAAATGAATCGGAACACCTCAAAGCGAAGAGAAAAGCGAAAAGACAAAATAAGAGAAAATGAAGGAAAGAAGAAAAACGAAAAAAAAAGAGCTTAAAAATGGGGTGGCAACCGTTTAAGCAAGCAGCGGCACCACCCAAACTGAAACCCTAACTTTGTTTTACATTGATTTTAGATTATTGGATAAGTATAAATTAATAGTTGTGATTAAAAGTTGAAAATTTAGAAATTTTTAAGAAAAAAATTAGATAACCTCAACCATAAATTTATATTCATTCAATAGTTTAAAATTAGTGTTTATTCGGATAGACCCGCGTCGTACATTTAATTTTGATGGGTGAGTATTTCAGTAGGGACTTTTTGCATACACAAACTCAATTATTTTTACACAGTTTTTGGACCGTTGGATGATGGTAATAAACGGCTAAAATTATTTTCTTATCTTTTCTTTAAGTGATAATCTTCATATTTTCTACTGTTAATCTTATTTATACATTTACCTTCATTCAACGGTCCAAAAAAGTATAAAGTTTTACACAATGTAAAATGATCATATCTCTATATATTATTGAATTTGAATTTGTAAATTTATCTAAAATTTGAATTTGTTTTCTACTCATAAATAATTCGAATATTATTGTTCGAAATTGAATTCTAATTAAATATTATCATCCGTTAGATATTTGAATTCATAAAAGATATGAAAAAAGTTTATTGAAGATAAATTACCTAAATGATCACTCAACTTTTAGGTTACTAATATTTTGGTCACCCAAAAATATTCTTTCAATTTAGTCACTCAACATTTTGGGGTAGTTCTAATGTGAGGCCCCTAGGGAGCAGTTAAAATGAAGCGGACTCCTACACAAATTCTTACTCAGATGGTAAGAATTTATGTAGTTACACAAAATTTTATCTAAATAGTAAGAATTTAGGTTATAACATAAAAATTTGTGTAGTTACACAAATTCTTACCCAGTCGGTAAGAATTTCGGTTCTACCTAAATTATTATACAGTCTTGCATAAATTTTTATTAAAATGATAAAAATTTGTGTCACACCTTAACCTTTCCCATATTTTGGGGGTTTGATGGCAGCTAACACTTTGGTCAGTCCAAAAATATTCTTCCAATTATTTGACATGTTAATCGTAGAAAATAAAACATCATAAATAGTACTAAAAAACAAGGACATGTGTTATTTAAATAAGTTTAAAAATAATTTTTAAAGTTCTTTTTTTTTTAAAACAAATGAACCTTTGGTCCTATTAAAAAAAAAATGAATCTTTGGTCCCGTTTGGTTTGGATAATATTTGACTAATTTTAATCATAAGATTGCCTTCAATTTAGATTATTTAGCGTATCGTTGGTTTTCTTTAGGAAGAATATCATTAGTATGTTAAACTCTCGTGTTTGATTCAATGGATTGTATGTAAAATTCCTTTGTTTGATTAATAAAATAAACAAATATAATTTTTTTATTAAAATATCCTTAATCACAAATTCAAAATTAAAGTTGGACAAGCAATTAAATTGCAGTTAGAATGTTGTTCGAGAGAATGTATCAAATTGATTAGTTGTCTGAGTTGTGAATGAAATAAACTAAGTTATTCAAATAGAGGGTACCTTTAGGCCATTATAATCAACTGCTACTATATATATTTTTATTGACAGTGAGTTTTTTTTAATCATCCTTTAGTTCTTTCTAGATGATCATTATATTAATGCTTAGTATATATACGTACCATATTTATTGTGAGTTTGAGCTTGTAAATGGGTTGTAACTAGTAAATTAAGGACAATATAAGGTTAAATCCAATTTATACAGTCTTTTATTAACTTATCCCTACGGTTAATATTATTTCCCCCTCAATCTTAGAAATATTATTTGTTATTCAAATAGAGGGTACCTTTAGGCCATTATAAACGGGAATCTACCCTGAGACAGTACCTCTGCAAGCTTATTGTGTTCCAAATCAACATTGACCATCCAATTACATCTCAACGCAGAGCATATCAATATGTGGCATAAGATCGCGTAGAGCCAATATCCAATGGACGAGAGTTGAACATATGTACAACTTTCATATTATCAACACGGTCCACACCAAATTTTCATGCACAACGTACACCTTCATGTACACTCCGAAACCCCGTTTCAATTGTCACAAGATCCTAAACTCTTCGAAAAACTAATTAGTCAATTGATCACACCACCGTAAGTAGCCGGATTCTCCTTCCATCTCCATTTACTTTATACTAACTTGTTACAGGAGGCTGCCATTTACTAATTGAGTGCCTCGAAACAGTATGACATTTTTCGATGCATCCAAAGCAGGTAAATAAGAGTTCCAAAAATTACATGCACTTTTTGGCAGATTGAAAGGTAATGGGGCTAAGAAGAAGGAACTAACTACCTGACGTTTCAAGCCAGTAAAATAAATAAAATAATGTTGCGGGTAGGATTTAAACCCACGCCCTTTCGGACCAGAACCTTAATCTGGCGCCTTAGACCAACTCGGCCATCTCAACAACGGCTGCAGATTTCAAATACTAATATACAAATAGATTAAAACTTACAATATTATTATATGAAAAAAACTTGCTTACAAAATAGTATAATTTTTATTTTAAATATTTAAATTATATAAAAACAATTGTATTTGAAAAAAAAATATAAATGAAAGTTTAAATCCAACTCAACTGTTTATAATATCGGTATTCGGTCTTGATTTTCGAAGCCATTTTTGTGAGATTTTATATCATGAGACATTCACGCCACATCATACATGAGACCAACCAATCAAATGCATCCATTTTATTAATTTTTATATCTCATCTTTTTACTATGTAGATCTTCACTTGATAAAAACTGCTTTTAAATTTAATTTACATTAAATATTAGTGAAGATTCACTTGGTAGAAATATGAAATAAAAAATTAATAAAATAGATGTATTTGATTGATTGGTACTATGGATAACATGACGGAAATGACCTATGATATAATTTCTCCATTTTTGTTGCGAAGGATGCGTTTCTTCATAAGCTAGGTTTTAATTTGGTTATTAATAAGGAGGTACTTTGGGCATTGGTTCTTAGTTCCAAGTATAAGGTGGAAGAAAATGTCTGGTTTCAATTTTATGCAAAAACACACTAATATCATATTAATTGTTCACTTTTGAAATTGAAGAAACTGGATTACTCTTCTATTTTCGAGAGGATCAATTTGTCCTATTGACCGCTACCAAGTTGGCAAAACAAAAACCTTTAGCAAGTAAATCATAGTTCCTGACACCAGTGAGCGACCACACAGAGCAAACTTTCTATGCCTTTTTCCACACTGGAAGGCATTTGGTACCTTTGGTAGCACCGTACAACATTTCGGCAACGACAAAATCAATCACAGATCACTATTCCAAAAACGGCCGGTCATCATCGCCTCATTGCTGATTTGTTGGTGATAAGAACTGATCTCTCCCACCATACCAGGGCAGGACAGCATCCTGTAACATTTCTTAGCCCTCAGATTTTGGGGAATGCCTCGCGCATACTAGATCTTCCAGTTTGTTACCATCTATTTTGTACATGGAAACACTTTCCATCTGCTCATAATGATCCCGCGCTTCCTTTCGTAATCTCTCAAAAGGCATGGTTTCCCATTTGCTGTAACATCACTCATGTCCGAGGATCCTGAAATAGGCCCGCTTTTGTCTGGGTCCACATCACCCCAAACCTTGCAACTAACAAACTGTCCCTCGGCCGCTGGACCCCTTTTTAAGTGCAAGGCAGCAGCATGAGCTCTGCTTATCATTTCTCTACTAGGTACATCTGACCAGTTCTGCTTCCTCTCGGCTGTCATGGGAGAATGAATCCTAATAACCTGGAAAGCAGGAAAAAAAAACATGAATGTAGATCGATGGGATTTCTTCTGACATGTGATAAAATTGGAATTAAAAGCCCTCGGTCTTTTGCAGGGTGTATCATACACCAAGGCACTCTAGTAGTTGATAGTATGCTCTTCCTTGAAATGGATTATGCCATTTCCTTGGTGTCGAGAAGTACCTAGTCCTACAAAAAAACATTGTGAAACTATAAGCAAGAAATTGCGAGGAAACCAGAAGGCATACATTACCACTTATGCACAAGAAAAACGTCTCCAATTCACCAAAAAAAGCATAAGGATTCAGTTGAGGAAGTGTTGGAGAATTTATCAACTGTTTTCTATCACATATATGTAAATCATAATACTTAAAAGTCAACTTTCATCTTCAACAATCAACCAGCTGTAATAAAAACTTATTGAAACCAAGGCTAAATCACTTGGATTTCATTCTTCAAAATGCAAATTAGATACAAAAGGCATTCTTCTTCACATGAACTGACAAAATTCAGTATATGATACTATCTTCAAAAGATTTAAGTCCCAAACCTGAAACCAATTGTAGAGAAACAAAATAAAAAAGAAAACAAAATTTATATGAAAAGGTGATGAGGGGCAATAGAATCAGAAGAGAGAATATCCACAGAGATGAGTAAAGAATAATAGAAGAATTAACTGACCATTCAGTATAGCCTGGATCGACAGTGAAACCATATATATCAACAATATCACACATAGAAAGTGCAAGCTCTATAGATTTCATTCCAGTTCCTTTGGCACCCCTTCGTAGAACAATTCCTTGAAAGAGGTAAACAGAATCTGGAATCGTCTGTGATATAAAACAACAAAATACTTTAACTTGACACGGGAAAAGCAACATACAAATCAAGTTCCTGCAATCATCACAAATAAAAACAGAATTCCTAGAAGATTTCTAGCAAGAACCAAGAATAAAAAAAACACTAAGGGTTGCTGCGGTTTTGATCAGATAACTGATATCTAGCACTCCAAAATCAAATAAGATATCATAGCAGCCAACTTTAAATTCTGTTCCTTAATCACCCAACCAGCTACTGACAAATAAACATTGTTTATTTCCTGAGATATGACTCTGACCTTTATCATATCATTAAAGTCCCTATGGGTGACACTCTTGATTATAAGTACATCCGGCATGGAAAAAACAATTATGTCACTAGGTTTTAACATCATATTAAGAAGTCGATAGATACATGAATGGGACACATTTTCTGGCAAGAAAAAGAATATATGTACATAAAACAGATAGAGAGAGAGAGAGAGAGCTTTCTCTTTCCTGCAAATGTAGACGGTGAAATTGGAAGGAGAATTTTAAATTTTGAAATGGAGCCAATGCATTTCCAAAATGCTAGCATTTTTAATTATTTTGTTTGGGTAAATATTTCTTCAAAACGAAATTTACGCCATTGGAATTGCATGAGATAAAATAATAAAAGAACAGTAATATTAACAATAAGAAATGTCTATTAGACGATATGCAATATAAGTATCATTAGATTTGTTAAAATGTATACATATTATTAATAAATAAAGATAACAAACAAAAATATATTTATAGAGTCGACTTAAATGATACTTAATTTTTTTGAGGATTACATTTTATGGTGGGCCATGTGAGATAAAGTGAAAGGACATTTTGAAAAACTTTATTTAGGTGGAATTTCAATAGGGAATTTGAAATGCTCAAATCTCCTGTCGAAAATCCTCATAAATTTTGAAATTCTCTAATACTTTTACCCAAACAAGTAAATTCGTTTTTGAATTTTTGCCAACCTTGATTGAAATGAAATTCTCCTTCAAATACCTGATCCAAACACACCATAAGAGCATGCAAAATAAGCATTCCAGGGCTTTATTAGCAACATTAACATTGGCAGGCACTCACCATATCCCTTGAGAATCTTAACCATGTTTCAAGCAGCACCCCGTACCAGAAGCCGGAAATCCCTCTTAAGACCAACATATTTGGCATATTTCTGTTAGTGAGTGATAAGAGAGATGAGCACTCAATTAGACTAAATATCAACATAAGCCAGAAGAACAATGAACCAAAGGCCATGCAGCCTCATGACAAAGACAAGGATGAGAATACAGACTGAAATTTGCTACTAATTCAGACAAGTTTAAGAAAAGTAAATGGGAGTCTAAAATCCTAGTAGAACATGCACATGCAGACACACTAAATCAATTTCTTGAGGTGACTTAAAGGAGAAATTAACGCAAAGAAAAAATATTGAAAGTTATCTGTTGGATAACTCGGTTTGGGTGTTATATTTCCAATTTACCTCATTGACTGGAGCTTCATCGTCCCGTATAACAGCATCATGACTATCAATTTCTTTCCCAAATATCGTCTTTAAGAGATCACCTGAGTTCCCAACGACTGCACATGTGTGAAACTGTCGTGGATGGAATGGGGGTTTTGCTGGTAGAAGCATATTAAGATTTTCTTCACAAAGAGTTCGGTTGTAGCATTTATCAGCTCCCCTACAAGCCACAACAAACACAGTTCACAAGGTTACATAATTCCGGAAAAAAACAAATATTACAGCAATTTTGCTTAAAATCAAATCTGAGAATTGGAAAATATAAGCCACTGTATATGTGTCTAGAAAATCATACAATTGCGCAATCCTTTTTGCTGCATAGTCCAACCATCCGTCTGATTGGACATCTAGATATTCCCTAGTCAAGACTGTAGTCATGTTACGGTACTGCATTCATAAAGACATCATTAGGGCAAAAACTTTTCAGTGGACAAATATACAAGGAAAAGCATTGGACATTAACCTGTTCCCACAAGAGAATGGCATCACAAATATCATAACTATACTCCAGCTGTTCATAAATCTTAAACTGCTCATTATACTGCAATCATAGAGGCATAACAATCAGAACATGGATGCATTTAACATAAATGAGAAGCAAAAAGAGGGAGGGGTGCATTATTGAGAGAAAGGGAAGAAAACCAGACCCAGGTGCTGTTTGTGCCTTCAGGAAACATAAGAATCATTTTGCAATGATCAATAATATGTGCAGTGAGCCCAAGTCCTCTATTCACCTACATTGAATTCTAGTTCAGTAAATTCAGATTTTTACAAAAAAAAATATACAATCATTATCAACACACAAACTCGTACAATTCTCGACAAAATAAGCATTTAGATTCAACAAAACTAATCCAACTTTTATTATTAATGCAACATGGAATAGAAACAAGATGGTAACATCATCCTAGCTTTTGTTTTATCTTACGGATTGATTTAGCGAACACTTGGTTTAGGAAAAATGACTTCCATCTAATCACCTGTAAGAGTGGACGGAATGCCAGTCAAATAATTTTTTTCTTATCAGAAGGGATGGAGGATTTGTTGCATAAACTGTAAGGTGACCAGGGGCAAGTGTTGCTACACAACATCAGCTTCTAGTTTTAGAGGTTCATTTTATTCAGACGTATAAGAAAGCAAGACCTATCCTAGATTCTAGGATTAAATGGGGAGGTTGAAACAGATACACAAGCACTTTTAATGGATAGACTACCTCAAGAGGCTAATTGAGAAGACAAATTCAAACCTAGTGTAATATGGAATAAAATGGTTGACTGGGCAAAAAGGGTGCCTAAGTAATAACATGGTGAATCAAAGGGTATAACGCAGCTATGTAAGGATGCATCGTGGTGGAATGAAGAAGTACAACTATTAAGAACAAACGAATTTTCTATAAAAGCCTAGGAAATAGCATGGATACAAAGAGCTTTGAGAAATATAAGTTAGCAATGAAAGAGGCCAAAAAGGTTGTACGGGAAGTTAAAATGAGATTACAAAGATATTTTTGACAGATTGGACTCAAAAATACTAGAGATTTAGGAACTATTAGGTATATTAACCATAAACTTGAAAGAAGAAAAAGCTATTGAACAATATTTATGACAATAAACTTAAATTGTTTAAAATCAATTTCATTTTGTTCCAAGATGATCCACCATAGAAGCGATTCATCACGTGTGTGGACTTATAGAGAGATTTAGTGTTAGAACAAGATTTATACATGTTTTTTATTGATTTGGAGCGAGTTTAAAATAGAGTACCTGGAGATGTTTTGTGAACAAAAACTGCAATTCTCTCAAATGCTTAGCATAGTACGGGATATGTGAAATGTAGTTACAATGTAAAAACTTAGAGCGGATTGACGGTCAAGTTTTTTATTACAGTAAATGTGTAGCAAGAACCGAGGTTGCGTTCTTTTTGCTCTTTGTCATTGCAATAGATGAGATAATAAAAGTCATTCAACATTAAAAATTTTGGTGTATGGTACTCGCATAAGATCAAAGAAGTGGTTAATACTGAATTAGAGTTGGGAAGACAAACTCCATGGGGTTTAAATTGAATGGAAAAGATTTGATCACACTCGACGGTCAAGCTGGATGTGTAGTAAGCCTAAGTAAAACACAGTTATAAAAGAAGATATATGCATTTAAGTTGAGATAAATCATACAAAGAACAAGGTGAAAGACAATCGTTTAGATGATTTGATCACATAAAACATACAAATTGAGGTTTCAACTATTAGAAAAATGGAGCAAATCAACGTTGCACAAGGTAAATAGTTGAAAGCAAGATAAACAAAACAAAAAATGGTTGGAAGAGGAGGATTAGTGTATCGGACATGAATATTTTGTATTGCATTTGGTGATAATATGTTTTAATATATGGCAAAAAAAATCTAATAAAAACCAAACAAATAAAAGCTTTAAACTATTACAGGAAAAGAACTAACCACGCATTGTTGAACTCTGGTTTGAAACTCGGATAAAATCCTGACTTCCTGAGGGTTGAGATCTGATACCTGCACTTGCTCTTTACTAAGATCTGTGTTTTTGTTAATAGGACCTGAAAACCAATAATAAATTAAGTATATACAGAAATAAGCTAAAAAAGAGGGAAAATCAATAGTTTGAGAAATAATGCTTAAAAAGAAGAAGAAATACCTGAGAAGAAAGAAGATTAGATTCCGAAAATAAGAATAGAAAATAATGCAGCAGCACAAACAAGAGGGAGGAGCGCGGATTTCTTGTGAGACTGAAACTGAGACCGAGATCTCATTGTTTTTCCACTTTGAGTTTGGAAAACAGAGAGGGGTCTCTTTATAATGTGAATCGCGATGCTGTGGCCATCCCCTTTACAACACCATAACCGAGTAGCTGCATCGGGACCAACCGTGCTTGAGGATCTCATGGCTTGGTAAAGAATAAAGTGTCCTCATCTCATTCTCCTCAGGTTTTTCTATGGTTAGAAAAAAGTGTTTTGTTTTCAAACCTGTTAATGTCTATTCGGGTCATTTTTAGAAATTTATTTTCGCATATATGTGGGGTGAACAGTCGGCAGAGTTTGGACTGATCCACTGGTAAAGGTATGTATCCTATACACCATCGAGGCGGCCCCTATCGCCCGAATCGATGGTGTGGGTGAGTCTTCTTTTGTAATCGCCATTTCTTTTATTTAACAATAAAAACCACATTTTTTTTCTATCGGGGAAGGTGGAGGTCGATTATGGACATTCGCTATGCCCTACGATATTGGCTTGTGGCTTGTGGCTTGATGGATTATATTGTGGCTTGAGAACTGATGTATTACTCGGTTGATGCTAAACAGATTAACATGTTGCAAGGCTAACTTAGTTGGGAATCGGACCCTTCAAGTGCCGCACGGCATACTGATCGAGTGAACGAAAGGTATGTCCGTGACAGTTGGTATCAGAGCAAGGCTGGTTATGCCTGGTTGTGATTTTTTTTGTTGGAAATGTGTGATTATGGTAACTCCGCACCAAGCGCTCCCATGTGTGGAGTAGGCAGGGCGGGCTGACTCTACGCCAAGCGCTCCCAGGAGAGGAGTAGGCAGGGTAGGATTTTGGCGACTTCGTACCAAGCGCTCCTGCGAGTGGAGTAGGCAGGACGGGCTGACTCTACACCAAGCGCTCTTGGGGAAAGAGTAGGCAGAGTAGGATTGTGAGGCGCTACACCAAGTGCTCCTGAGGAAGGAGTAGGCAGAGTAGGATTATGAGACTGCGCTCCTGGGGAAGGAGTAGACAGGGTAGGATTACTAGCAAGACCTCTGTCTGACTTAAGCATAGATTTCGATTTCTTACTCTCTTGCTTAGACTGCTTTGTTGTTTTAACAGCATCAGGCCCACAGAAATATTTCAAGTGAAAAGAGAGCTTCTTTTGCTGAAATGCCTTCCCGCAGAACGGGCATTTATTCTTTGGTGGCATCATGAATTTCCTATACTCAGACTCAACAATAGAATACGTTGTTATTACAAAATCATATTCTGAGAACGGTTTCAAATTTTTCCCTCTGTTTGCGCCATGGTAAATCAACACCTTAGTGCTTCCCCTAGAAGTAAACCGATCAATCTCACTTACCCACAGACTCACAGCGACAACTGGACAAATAACAAGGGTACATCTGATCCTGGGCAAATCTGTTGATGAACCTGAGGTCACTGATGAACCATTGGGTTCACCAATTTCATGGAGTAATTGCCGTTTGGCAAGGACAAGGGCTATCGCTTGAATCGTCTTCCCCATTCCCATCTCATCTGCAAGGATTCCCCCTTTGGTTTCTGAGTCTTCCTGTTTCAGATCCCAGGCCAACCATTCCTTTTGGTATCTCAACAAAGGAATAATTAAGTCAGATGATGCCTCAGAAGTCTCAGTTATTACTGCATTCTGTTGACCAGGATCAACATCTACTGTCAAATTCTCGTCAATCCATTTCTCATGCTCTTCTTCCCAAACTTCCCACATCAACACTTGCCCGGACCTCTTCCTCTTTCTCCTTGTTGCATTGTCTCTCTTCTTTGTGCGCGACACATTAAAGTCACAATTGCTTTCAATTCGCTCAGACAATTCCTGTTCAGAATTGCCTCTGTTTGTTGAAGGCTCGGCAAAATCAGAAGCTGTGATAGGAGAAGGTTTCATTGGTTTATGATTTAGGTCCAAAATCTCCTCTTCTCCTACAACC
Organism: Hibiscus mutabilis; assembly: GCA_019671005.1. NCBI lineage: Eukaryota > Viridiplantae > Streptophyta > Magnoliopsida > Malvales > Malvaceae > Hibiscus > Hibiscus mutabilis. The sequence continues at coordinate 32,368,520 of CM033754.1, forward strand.
ATATAATCATTTTATGGTATACCAAAATCACAAAATCAATGCAAAAAACAACCAAATGGAAAGGGGGTAAAAGATATCTGATCATCGGAGAAAAGTACCTATATCAGAATCGGGCGAAGGAACATAGATTTCTGAGTCAGATAGAGAGTCCAACTGGATTGAATCATCGGCTTTGTCAGAGCCGTCACTGTGTTCATCTGTTTCAAAATTAACATAATTCCAAATTATAATAATAATATAAAAATGTAAGACCCAGCCATCCAGGAAAGTAAAATTAACGGGGAAACCTTAAAAATTTGAAGGTTAGTAAAGGAAGTTTAACGCTCACCATTGTTTTCAGAAGTTAAAAAAAATGAGGGAAACAGCAAGGTATGAAAGGACATGAAACCCTAAACCATGGAAAAAGAAAAGGTCGAGAGTGCAAGTGTTTTACCATTGTTGGAGAGGGTGGAGGTCCATTAACGGGATCGAAGCTTCATTTCGCAAGGGGAAGTGAAATTGCAAATGCTTCTGCAAGAGAGGATCAAAGTGGTGTCAATCCGGAAATAAACTTGATATTTAGTATTCTGAGGGAAAATGCGCAGAGAAAGTGAGAGCGCGTTTGCGATTGGGCGGCGGGAAAGTGGCATGTTGTATTGTTATTGACAGATAAGCAAACGGCGGGAAAGTCCTAAGCATAAACCTAAAGACTAGGAGTCCATGCCATTCCGTTCAGTTTGATTTTTAATTTTTGTTAAATGGTCTATTTGAAAATTTTTCATATTAATTTTGCATTTTTTATATTTTATTTTAATTAAGTAATTTTATTTTAAAATTTTAAATATTATATGGTAAAGAATAAAAGTCCTTTTCATAAATATTATTTAAAAATTAACTTTTTAAATAAATAAAATAATTATAATATATACACTATTTTTTTGTTTCAGAGGGTAAGAAACCCTTAAACTTTTGGGGAGAAATTAAGTACCTAAATTTTTTTGCACTCAACTAAGCTCTTAAATTAATAAATTGAATTAATTAAGTTTTTTTACCAATATTAATTGTTAAATCTAATATTTCTGGATCATTTAGTGCAATGCGTCGTGTCATAGTGTAGTCACTTGAAATTTTTAGAATTTCTTATTTTATTTAAAAAATATATAAAAGTCTTAAAAATCTAAAAACTTACAAAAAAATAAAAAAATAAATATCACATTATAGAACTATAGTGTATCATGTGACAACAATGTCTAAAAAATTCAAATTTAATAATTTAATTTATTTATTCATCGGCTTAATTTAGTGGAAAAAATTCAATGGCTTAATTGATTTTTTTCAAAAGTTCAAGAGCTTCTTGCACATTTAAGCCCATTTTATAAAATTATATCCACTATTTCCTTATTTTACATTATAAAAATAATTAAAATTAATTACAAATTAAATAAAAATCAAATCCGGCTCGTTTGGGCAACAAGAAGTTTTAAACTTGTGAACTATAAATCGTCCAAATATTATTATTCGAATGTTTTTAATTTATCGATTTTTGTTACTCAACCCTACTTAAAACTAGAGATGTTCAAATATAACTTACCCGTTGACCTATAGACCAGGTAAAAAATAACTGAATATTTTCCTATAAAAAATGGGTCGGGTAATCTACCCCCTAAATATCATGAGTCAAACCTAGGCAATAATATTGGCTTAAACAGATACCTGGCCCGACCCGAAAATTCTTTTATTTCAGATTAAGTTTTTATTTTAGAATTTAGTATTTATCTGCTGTAATTGAAAAGATGGAGTAAAAAAAAATGGGTCATCAAGAAAAATGATGGAGAACTAAGGTGCTAGAAAATAAGAATTGCACAAATTTATGTTTTTTAATATATATTTTTACTATAAATTAGTAAATTAGTATATTGAGTTGTAAAACTTTTCATAGTTTTTGCTGGTGGCCCAAAATCCCACAAGATATTCATGCCTATCTAGCGTTACCACCGTAAATATACACACTACAATACAGTTAAAGGCAATGAAATTGATTGATCAACTGCATATTCATACATAGTAAGAATAAGCTGCATATCTTGCAAAGCCTTCATTTGAAAATATTTTTATAAAATGAACACACTCAACTTCTTACAAAACTAATGCAATTCTTTCAAGTCTACTGACTAAAGTTTGATAATTCACTATCTTGCTGAAAGTTGGAATTTCGAAGCAACCGGAATAATTCCACTGCTTTTTCGCCATTCCTCTGCTACAAAGTTCAATAGATGATACTCAATGAAGTAAAATGAACTTTACCTTCGCATTTTTGCCTGTAAATTTTTTGGTCTCTACTTTAGAGACGCAACGATCAATGAGTGAGTGCATGTCTATCAAATCATATAGCTGCATGGAACAACATTGAGATTTATGACAGTGCCAATGAAATGAAGGAAAATCGGACCAAAATGACTCAACAAAGACGGACCATTCTCCATAGAGTTCAAGTTATCCGTAGAATTTCTCGACCAACTTCATCACTGAATGTTCTTAAGCAAATGCTCCACCATAATTATCTGTTGTGCTGTGCTTAGAGATTCCGAGTTCATGATTGCATTAGCAGCAACAACAATGGTGTCTGGAGAGGCAGCATTCACCTTCAATAAAGCACCAACATTAGAGTAGTCTTAGTGTTACAGAAATTCTTGTCTGTAGAAAAGAAAAATCAGTGGCTTAAAGGGTGACTGAATGAGTTTTACATTTGAATTGACGAGGGAAAGGAACCATAACATGTTAAAAAGAAAATGAAAGATACAGCTTAACCAACTGCAATAAAAATTACTGACTCAAAGATCATACCCAAACCCGGCCGTTTAAGCCAACAGCAATTTCAAAGGAGAGTTTCTTGCCAAGAGCCTCAAGAACCGGACATGTTGGCGAACTTAACAGCCTGTAAAACCAAAAAGAGACAAGAGCTAAGACGGACAATGATAAAAATAGAAAGTCAAGTATCTCAAATAAACATAGAGCTCACTCACTTTCTTGATAGGCCAGTTGAAGTTTCAAACATATATCCATCCATGAGGGGGCCAAATTCAGCAGCTTTTCCACTGGCTATACATGACAGACTTTAAAGGTAATGTCCGTACAAAAATAAGACATTTACAAGGAAAAAAGGCATTTGTTTGTGCAATATAAGGCCACGTTGACTAACCATCAGTGCAGGACAATTCAGGGTTCATGCCGAAGTTTGCCTTCACAACCCGAAGATAGAGAAGAGTACCAACCTGTAACAAGAATTATACACAAGCAAGCGTGACTGAGATAAGATACCACATTAATAATTGCAAACATGTACACACAAAATACAGAAAACAAACCAATTTCTAGTTTGTAACTTCAAGATTTGCGAGAATTAAGCTCAGAACATCGTTGCCAAGTTACACATTGGTGCATTGGTGTACAAAGAAAGGAAATTCAGTTGAAATATGATATTTGCATAAATAATCACTCTATGATACTCTGATTTATGCCATCTAAAATTTGATAAAGTTGTACAAACATCAATAAATCAGTGATGCTGTACCATGATTCAGGAAGGTCCAAGGTTCAAACAATATAACCGGGCTTGCTTTCCTCAGCAAATAATGTTCCTCCAGTCCAGAAGGTACAATCCCATTGGAAATAAGATTGAATTATGAAAAGATTCCACTAATTTGTGTCCATGAGTTACTACGTCATAAGAACATCTAGATGGAATGCAGTGGCTTGTAATAATTAACGAAACATGAACCGAAAGTATTGTCGAAAAGAGAGTTTAATACTCTTCTTGTTATTATGATATACAAGAGAAGAAGTCTATTTATAGACTTTTACAGAGGAGTTTTACACAGAGAAGTTAACCTATTAGGATAGGACTTTTATCCTTTACAATGATAGAGTTAGATTATAACTAAACTACATAGTTATGATAGAGTTAGATTATAACTAAACTACATAGTTATGATAGAGTTAGATTACCTATCATACACGTATTAACTCACACTCCCCCTCAAACTGGCGTGTATATGTTGTGTACACCCAGTTTGGATGAAAACTCATAAAAATTTGCCCTAGGAAGTGCTTTGGTGAAGATATCTGCAAGTTGATTCTTGGTTGGAATATAGTGAAGCTTTATTACTCCATTATTGACCTTCTCATAGATAAAGTGCCTATCTATTTCAATATGTTTAGTCCGGTCATGCTGCACTGGATTCTTGGCAATACTCATTGCTGATTGACTATCACTGTAAACCTCAAATTCTAATTTTCCATCCAACTCTAACTCAGTGAGGAGCTTTTTAATCCACATTCCTCACATATTCCAAGCCATAGCTAGCTCAATTCCGCTCAGACCGCTTCTAGATACAACACCCTTTTTTTACTTCTCCAAGTGACTAGATTTCCCCACACAAACGCGTACAATAGCCACTCACGCACCTTCTATCTGTTAGTTCTCCCGCCCACTTGAGTCTGTGTAGACTTTTATAGTTTCTGTCTTGATGTTTTCGAAAATAAGCCCGGACCACGTGTAAAAACTTCGTACCTCGGGATCCTATCGATTGCCTCCATGTGCTCTTCTCGAGGATCACTCATGTGTTGACTCACTATACTCACCGAGTATGCAATGTCAGGTCTGGTGAGTGAGAGGTAGATTAGTTTTCCTACCAGCCTTTGGTAGGACTCTTTATTCACCGGATTCCCCATTCCATCTTTACTGGAATTTCAAACCTGGTTCCATTGGAGATTCTTTGGTCTACACCCGAGCATTCCAGTTTCTGTAAGTAGATCTAGAATGTATTTTCTTTGGTTGATAACTAACCCTTCTTTTGATCTTGCAACTTCCATTCCCAAGAAGTACCTAAGGCTTCCTAAGTCCTTAGTTTCGAACTCCTTTGCTAGAACAGTTTTCAACTTCTCTATTTCTTCTATGTCATCACCAAGAATAATGATATCATCAACATAGACAATTAGGAGAGTTATCCTACCATCCGTGTAGCTTTTCTAAATAATGTATGGTCCGCTTGACTTTGCTTGAAATCATTCTCAACCATAGCTCTAGCAAACCTGTCAAACCATGCTCTAGGGGATTGCTTCAAGCCGTACAATGATCTATTCGGTTTGCACACTTTGTCTTTGTTGTGGTCTTCTCTTCTAAACCCAGTGGAACCTGCATGTACACTTCCTCCTCAAGTCTACCATTTAGAAAAGCGTTTTGATGTCCAACCGTGCAGCTTTCCAATCCTTGTTAATCGCCACTTGAAAGCAATACCACGATGGTGTTTAACTTTTCTACAAAAAGTGCAAAAAAGTTTCTTGATAGTCTACACCATATGATTGAGTAAACCCTTTAGCCACCAACCTTGCCTTGTATCTCTCAACACTCCCATCCCAATGGTACTTGACCTCAGAAAGACCCATTTACACCCCACACCCTTTTTTTTTCCGGATCTGTCATGCTCCGTGTATTGTTCTTTTGTAATGCCTCAATTTCCTCTTCAACCGCTTTCCTCCATTATGGATTTTCAAAGGCCTCTTCCACTTTGTCTTGGGAATTCTTATGTCACAATGTTAGCCGTAAAAGCTTTGAATCAAAGCATTAATTTCCCATAGGCAATAAACTCAGGATAGGATGAGCAGTACATTTCCTTACCCCCTTTCTAATAGCAATAGGAAACTCATCTAAGTTAACAATAGTAGAATCTTGTGGAATAACATTACCTCCCGTCTCCAAAGCATCGGGACTCAAAGCTAGTTCTTGGCAAGTGTTAGGTGACTAACCGCCTCGGTCAAGTTTCTTTTTCTTCTTGTATAGACACTGAGTTGTCTTTCTGGTGGTTGTGGAGTCATAGAGTTTGGTGATGTATGTGGTATAGTTTTAATCATTGGAGGAGGTGTTGTATAAGGGCTGGTAGTTTTAGACTGTGGAGAAGGTGTGTCTACAAGATTAAGAGCAGTACTCACAATTTCATCGTAAGTAGGCTTGGAAGAAGAAGTATTTTGTAGAGCAAAGGTACTTGCATCAAGAATAGGTAAGGAAATAATGGGCTGTGGATCATGCAAGGGCTGAGATTCCAAGTATCTCTCCCCCTGAATTTCAGTTCCTGCAAAGTAAGGTTTATTTTCAAAGAAAGTAACATCAAAAGAGATATAGGTTTTCTTGGTAATGGGGCAGTAACACTTGTAACCCTTCTGACTCGATGAATACCCTATAAACACACAACGTAGAGCCCTAGGATCAAGTTTACTCCTATTATTGCGATGCACATGAACAAAAGATGTGCATCCAAAAACTCGAAGAGGAAGAACAGAGGATAATGGTTTAAAATGTGGAAAATGTTGGAAAAGAGTTTCATGGGGTACTTTAATCCTAGTATCTTGCTTGGCATCCTATTGATTAGGTAGGTGGCGATGAAGAAGAGCTTCCCCATAGATAATTAGGTGCATTGGCGTAAAATAATAGGGACCTAGTCACCTCTAGTAAATGTCTATTTTTTTCTTTCGCCACTCCATTTTGTTGAGGGTGTTGACACAAGAAGTAAGATGAAAGATGCCTTTTTCTTTGAAAAAATACCCAAGAGATTTGCTAAGATATTCACTCCCATTATCACTCCTCACTATTTTAATTTGTTTCTCAAATTGAGTTTTGACCATGTGATAAAAACTTTTAAAATTGTCTCAACTTCAGATTTTTCTTTCATCAAAAAGGTCCAAGTTGTTCTAGAAAAATCATCAATAAACGACACAAACCATCTAGACCCGAGATGTTTTTTACTTTAGAAGGGCCCCAAATGTCACTTTGTGTATGATAGAAAATGGTGAAGTAGGTTTATAGTTAGAAGGAACGTATGGTTTTCTCGTATGTTTAGCCATTTGACATACTTCACAAGTAAAAGAAGAGGGATTTTTATTAATGAAGAAATTAGAAAACAACTTTGCAAGGTAGTAGAAACTTGGATGTCCTAATCAAGATGCAAAAGCATAATATCATTCAAGGGAAACTGCTAGAAAAAACTGATGTTCTAAAGCAATTGGAAATAGAAGGATTCGGATAGGGTAGGCCATCAAGGATATATAAGCCGTTACACGCCTAGCACCGCCAATCACCGTCTTGAGCCACGTGGCTCAAAAAACACAACTAGCAACCCCAAAGTTAACCTCACATTTAACATCCTCAACCAATTTGCTAATGTATAATAAATTGCATGTGAGTTTGGGAACATAAAGAACATCGATAATATGATCTTGCTACTCAATCGAATGTAACTCCCTTTTTCATCAAGTAAGGGAACCATCGGCTATCTTTATGGAAGAAAGGAGACTTGTGGTTACTATAATTGTTGAAGAGTGTAGGATTTCTGTCATATGATCGAGGCACCAGAATCGACTATCCAATTAAATGCACTAGTTGTTGTTAAGCAAGAAATACTACCTTCATGGGTCATTAAGGCATTAGGAACAGGTTTAGATGATGATAGGTGAGTAAAAATCTGTTGGAGTTCCTCAATCATTGTCTACTAAAGTTCTTTGGAAGAATTTTCGAAGATGCAAGATGGACTTCTTTCTCGAATCTGGATTTAGGAGGCTTCCAATCTGCTGGTTTTTCCATGAAACAACATTTTTCCATCACATTTTTCTTATTTTCATTAGTGAAAGAGAGTCTATTATATAGACTTTCCCCCTCCTGTTTAACACCAAGTTGTTAACCTATAGGATAAGACTTTTATCCTTTACAAAGATCAAATTTAAAATTCAAACTACTAGTTAAGATAAAGTAAAGATAACATACAACTTGGTAGTGGTTTAGTCTAAAATTAGTCATGGAGAGATCAAGATCTCCATTCAAAAAAAAAAAAAGAAAAAAAAAAAAGGTTTTGGGATTTTTGAGCTTAACTTGATACCATGTAATGAGAGTTTGAATACTTTCATTCATATTTCTTCATAAGAGAAGAAGTCTATTTATAGACTTTTACAGAGGATTTGGTTAGGTACTTAAAATATTAGGATTGAACTTTTATCCTTTACAATGATAGAGATCTTTGATTATAACTAAACTCAAAGAGTTATGATAGAGTTAGATTATAACTAAACTAATAAGTATGATAGAGTTAGATACACGTATTAACCAAATTGGTGAAGTGTGAAAGACAGATAAAGATATAAGAAAATGAGAAAATGAAAGAACCATGGAATTAAAAAACAATATACATTATCATGGTGTTTTTTGTTGAAACCAATTAAGTAGAGAAGTATGGTACTTACAAATGAATCAGGTTTTTAAATGTATCGAAAGATTGAATTGAAGTTGAAACTCCCACAAATGTCGATGAGCTTGTGGTCTCTCTTGAGGAAGGTTCCAAAGTTTTTTCCATTTAGTTTATAGGATGTAATGGGAGAAATCTTCTGCATACTAGAGTTGGAAATTTTCCATCCAATAGGGTTTGGCTTGATCAGCTAATTTTTCGATGTGGCTCCTCCCGGAATTAGTTCATAATAATCACGATCGATCAAAAAAGGAAAAAGATTTTGAGGAGATAGTATTGACCTAACTTGATACAAGAGGTTCAAGGCAAGGTTTAATACAAAGGGTTTTATGATATACAATGGAGTAGACTATTTATAGACTTTTGCACTGAGGAGTTTTACACAGAATACAACCTATTAGGATGCTGCTTTTTCCTTTATAATGATTGAAGTTAGATTAACTGACATCAAGAATGCTTTTTTGAATGAAAGATTATAACTAAACTACATAGTTATGATAGAGTTCCATTACCTATCATAGAGGATGACTCACAAGTAACCAAAAGTGTCAAACTTTGGTATATCCCTGTATGGGCCCCCTAAATGCAATCACCAAAAAGGCCAAAGCAGATCCTTTGATGTCAATCAAAAGAACGGCTCAAGGAAACACATACAATAAAATAATTTAAAAAGGTAATTTCAGATGGTAAAAAAACTCTCCTTATTGTTTAAAATTATGAAATACAAGGAAAATGAATTTAAAGAAATTGAGAAAAATAAGGATCATTGCAACTAGAAAGGACATGAGACTAAAGACTTGGGAGGTCTTAGGTACTTTCAATATACAATTAGTTTCAAATGAGGGAATAATCATAAATCGTGAGAAGTTACATCTTGATGTATGCTCTCTAAACTGGAATGCTTGGATGTCTCCTCCATGTAATCTTATTCTTTCTTCTTTCAGTTTGGAAAAAATGGCACAAGCTCCACTGAACATAGAATCCTACCAAAATGGTTGGGAAACTTTTTATTTATCACTCACGGACTTTGATGATATAGCTTATCCAATTCTCATAATCACAAAACACATAAATGATCCTTGTTTAATTAAATAATATTGAGGCAGAAAATGCAAGAGTCCTTATATTAAAGTTTAATCAGGATTTGGACTTATTTTCAGGAAAAATCAAGACAAATCTTGAAGATTTACAAAAGAATTCTAGAGAGACAAGAGAGACATAGTTGTGCTATGCCATTGTTATTGTTAGGCAATGTTCACAAGAAACTTAGTCACAAATCAGGAGTAAAAGCAAGTCTCTGGTGTCTTTCAAGTAGTCAATAGTCAAAATATAGGGCTATGGCCCTTGGAATTTCACTTCTCATGTGGCTAAAAGGATAATTTATATAGCTAGTTGGATGAAAAGCATAGAGTTCTTTGGTACGAGTGATAGCCAGTCACCAACAACATTAGAAAGTGATATTTGAATCCATTTTGTTCAACAAATGAAATCTAATTTTAACATATCGAAATTCATTGTTTGCCATTTTAATTTATTTTCAGAAGGTAAATATCTCCTTAAATAACCTCGTTGAGATTTTTCCTACAAAAAGTCAATCATGGATATCTTTACAAAAGCACATAGATATTGACCTTTGACATTTTTGCCATCCAAACATGTCCTTATACAACCTATACACACCAGTTTTTGAGGGGGGTAGGATATTAGATGTAAATTAAATGTTGTAATCTTATCTTATCTCATCTAATAGTTTGAGTTTAAAAGTTTAAATCTAGATAAACTCTATCTCATTAAAGGATAAGAGTTATATCTCTTAGGTAGACTACTCTAGGTTAACTACTTGTAAAGCCTATAAAAGGAGTACTCTTGTACAAAGATTTTTAATAAGATTTAACAGAGAAACACTCTAAAATGTTCTTAATTTTTGCAGAAGGCAATTTATTATAAAGATGCATGCTAATTAAAATTAACTAATATAAAAAGTAAATATCCTGATTTTTCAAGATCATTTTCTTCTTCACTTATGAACTTTTATTAATATTAATTTGAAAGTGAATCAACTTCTTTTAAGAAACAAAATTCATGCATGCAAGGAAATATGGAGAAAGATGAATCATTACAAAATGCATGCAAATTCTTGAAAAGAATGTGCTCATAAGAAAATAAACCTACACTTGGAACCAAAACAAAAATATCTTTTATTGACATATATAAAAATAATTAATAATATCATTCAACAAGTGCAAATTAAATTTTAAAAACATTTGCAAACAAAAAAATAAAATAAACAAAAACAATGCTTTTGAAAATGATAAAAATAGTTAATAAATTATTAATCCTTCAAGAAATCACATACCCCAGTCTTTATTCATGCTTGAACGGATTTTCTATCCTAAACCATGTAAGTTCAATATATACTGCACAAAAAAAAAGCTCTAATTTTAAAAAAAAGTAAAAAGAAAAATAAAATTAATTGCTTTTTAAGGTGTAAAAAAATGCTAACTCTCAATAAATGGTTTAAGGAAAAAATTAAAATCAATAGACTTAGGGCTTAATCAAGAAAGAAAGATTAATGGCACTTAGTTTCTATTTATTCAAGAAAATAAATGTAAAGCCTACACCTTATTTATGCTTTAAAAAGTTTTCTTGAAAATAAAGTTGTAATCCTAACCCTAGATTTGAACACTAAAGATAACAAAGAACCCTGAAAATATTTAATCGTTCTAACCTTATTATCTGTCTATGAAATAATAAAATATTATAAAATAAATGAAGCTCCTACATCATTCTCCCGGGCTTGGAAAACTCAATTCAAACAAGAAAACTTCCTTCAGCATAAAAATTTTTATCCGCACTTTGAATCCAATTAACTCGTGAGAAATGAGTTTTTCTCTGTATTTTTCTTATAATTCATTAGTGAAAGAGAGTCTATTATATAGACTTTTACAGAGGTGTTTAACACCAAGTGGTTAACCTATAGGATAAGACTTTTATCCTTTACAAAGATCAAATTTAAAATTCAAACTACTAGTTAAGATAAAGTAAAGATAACATACAACTCCTACTGTATCTAAAACTCTTTACAACACACGGTTATGCATACTAACTAACACTCCCCCTCAAACTGTGTATATGTTGTATATACCCAGTTTGGATGTGAACTCATCAAAAATAACTCTTGGAAGTGCCTTAGTAAAGATGTCAGCTATATGGCTTCTGGTAGGAATATAGTTTAGCTGTACAATACCACCATTCACTTTCTCATAGATAAAGTGCCTATCTATTTCAATGTGTTTGGTTCTGTCATGTTGCACCGGATTCTTAGCAATACTCATTGCTGATTGGTCATCACTATAGATCTCGAACTCGCCTCTTTTCATCCAACTCTAGCTCTTTGAGAAGCCTCTTTATCCACATTCCTTCACATATTCCAAGAGCTAATGCTCTAAATTCTGCCCAAAGACTACTCCTTGACACCACACCGCTTTTTTTGCTTCTCCAAGTAACCAAGTTGCCCCAAACATAAGCACAATATCCACTAACCGACCTTCTATCGCTGAGCTCTCCCGCCTGACCTTGAATCTGTGTATACCTTCACTGTTCTATCTGGAATTTTCTTGAAAATTAGCCCAAAGACTGTGTGAATTTTAGGTACCTCGCACATTAATCGCCTCCAAATGTTCTTCTCGAGGATCACTCATGTGCTGGCTTATAACACTCACCGAGTAGGCAATGTCCGCCTTGTTAGAGAAAGATAAATTAGTTTTCCAACTAACCGTTGATAGGATTCTTTGTCAACCGGATTACCACTTCCCTCTTTGTTGAACTTCAACCCCGGGACCATGGGTGTCTCGGTACCGGCTTGCATCCAAGCATCCCGGTTTACGTAAGAAGATCTAGGATGTACTTCCTTTGATTGATGACTAAACCTTCTCTTGACCTTCCTACTTCCATACCCGTAAAATACCTTAGACTCCCCAAGTCCTTTGTTTCAAATTCGTGGGCAAGAACAATCTTCAAATTCTCAATTTACTGTACTATCATCCCCCTGTAATAATTATGTCATCAACATACACAATTAATAAGGTTATTTTACCATTCTTTGCAACCTTTCTCAACAGGTGTGATCAGCCTGACTTTGTTTGAATCCATTCTTTACCATAGCCTTTGCAAACCTCTCAAACCAGGCCCTTGGAGATTGTTTAAGTCCATACAAAGATTTGTTGAGTTTGCACACTTTGTATTTCTAGTTGTTTTACCTTCTAGACCGGGTGGTATTTGCATATATACTTCCTCCTCGAGACTCCCATTGAGAAAGGCATTTTTGATGTCTAGTTGGTGTAATTTCAGTCCTTGTTTACAGCTATGGACAAGAAGATTCTAATAGTATTCAATTTAACCACTGGTGCAAAGGTTTCTTGATAATCCACCCCATAGGATTGTGTAAAACCTTTAGCCACCAGCCTTGCCTTATACCTTTCAATGCTCCCATCCGAGTTGTACTTGATAGTGAAAACCCACTTGCATCCAACAGCCCTCTTTCCCTCTCGTAGATCCACAAACACCATGTCTCATTTTTCTCAAGTGCCCTTACTTCTTCCTCGATGACTTTCTTCCATTTGGGATTCTTCAAGGCCTCCTTTATCGCTTTAGGAATCTCAGACACGCTTAGGTCAATCAGAAAGGCCTTAAAATTGGGCTGAAGTTTACCATAGGCAACAAATTTGTTAATTGGGTGCATAGTACATTTTCTTACTCCCTTTCTAATAGCAATAGGAAAGTCATCAAGGTCACTAGAATCTTGAGGAGGAATGTTACCTTCAATCTCGACAAGAGCGAGATTTAAGCTCGGTTCAAAGAGAAACAGGACTTGAGTCCGGTTCTTGACAAGTGCTAGGCTGGTTATTTACTTCATTTGGGGCTCTTCTTCTCCTGGGTATACACCTTAAATTGATCATCTGTTCGGCCGTGAATGCACGTAAGTCGGGAAATTTGTGGTACAACCCTAGGTCTTTGGAAGAGGTGTTGTACAAGGACTTGGTGATTTGTTGGTATGTCGGATAGTATTTTCTGTTATTTTCTAGTGGTTTCAGGATAGGATATGAAAGGAATGTCCGTAGAGGAGAAATGATGGAAGGTGGAGGAACAAAGGGCTGAAATTCCTCATTTTTCTCCCCCCGAGTTCACCCCCGCAAAATATGGTTTATCCTCAAAGAAAGTGACATCAAAAGAGACATAGGTCTTTTTAAAAATAGGAGAATAGCATTTGTAACCCTTTTGACTAGAGGAATATCCTATAAACACACACCTTGATTGATTTAGGGTCCAACTTACTTCTATTTTTATCATGCACATGAACAAAAGTCATGTGCAGACCAAATACCCTAAGAGGAATAATGATGAAAGTGGTTTAAAGTGAGGAAAATGTTTGAATAAGACTTACATTGGTACTTTACAAAAACCAAGGTTTTATTGGGCATTCTGTTGATAAGGTAGGTGGCAGTAAGTAAGGCTTCCCCAAAGATATTTAGGTGCTTTGGCTGAAAAAAGAAGAGACCTCGTAACCTCTAGTAGATGTCTGTTTTTTCTTTCTTTCAAACACCATTTTGTTGTGGAGTATTGACACGGAAAGTAAGATGGAAAATGCCTTTTTCCCGAAAATAACACCCAAGAGATTGACTAAGGTATTCACTCCCATTATCACTCCTCACAACCTTAATACGTTTGTCAAACTGATTTTCAATCATTTGATAGAAAGTTTTGAAAATTGACGCAACTTCTGCCTTTTCCCTCATTAAGAAAGTCCAAGTAGTCCTAGAATAGTCATCAATGAAGGTAATAAACCACCTAGACCCAGACAAGCTTTTTACCTTAGATGAACCTCAAATATCACTGTGGATTATAGAAAAAGGAGATGTGGGCGTAAATGAGGAAGGAGCATATGTTTGCCTAGTATGTTTAGCAATTTGACATACTTCACAATTAAAAGAATGAGGCTTTTTATTGCTAAATAACTTGGGAAACAATTTTGAAAGATACACAAAATTTGGATGTCCTAGCCTAAGATGCCACAACATAATATCATCAAGGTTACTTAAAGAAGAAGATGAAGTCTTAAAACAACGTGAAACTGAAGCAATCAAAGGTGGTAATTCATCAAGGATATAGAGACCATTGGATAGCCTAGCATTGCCAATCACCTTCTTCGAGCCCTGTTCCTAAAATACACACCCATTAATTCCAAAGTGAGCATCACATTTAGTATCTTGAACTAACTTACTAACTGATAACAAGTTGTAGGCAAGATTAGGAACATATAGCACATGAGGCAAAACCAGTTTATCACCCACTTGAATAGTGCCCACTTCCTTGTACTTGGGACAGAGACCCATCTGCAACCTTGATGGAGGTTTTAGAGTTGCAATGGTTAAAGGTGCGAAATAGCTGAAGGTTGCCTGTCATATGGTCAGAGGCACCAGAATCTATAATCTAGGATAGAGGATTTGAAGTGGCCAAACAGGAAATTCTACCTTCACTAGCTGATAAGGCAATTGTGGAAGATTTAGAGGTGAGATGGCCAAAAAACTGTTGAAGGTAATTGTTCCCATTTAGTTTGTAGGATGTGATTGGGGAAAGAGAGGCATCCGAGATCCAAATTCGGATGCACGAGAGTTATTTTGGGAACTAATTTCTGATGTGGTGGTTTCAAAAAGGCCATGGAAATTAAGCAAAGGAGAAGACGAGAGATATAGGATCGGCTCCTAAACCGATACCATGTGAGAAATGAGTTTTTCTCTGTGTTTTTCTTATAATTCATTAGTGAAAGAGAGTCTATTATATAGACTTTTACAGAGGTGTTTAACACCAAGTGGTTAACCTATAGGATAAGACTTTTATCCTTTACAAAGATCAAATTTAAAATTCAAACTACTAGTTAAGATAAAGTAAAGATAACATACAACTCCTACTCTATCTAAAACTCTTTACAACACACGGTTATGCATACTAACTAACACTGCCTAATACTAAGTTCTACTAAAAATCAGTTATTATTTATACATTCTTGTAAGATCTCATCCATCTTAAAATTTTCATACAGGATCTGTGGGATTATAATATGATCTTTGCGAATAAGCTCCAAATTTTCCAGTTAGTTTCTACCAATTTACATAAACACTTCTCTGTGATCATTTCATGCAGTCATCTTTTACTTTTCACTCATCCGTTGAAGAGAATCCACAGGCAAATTACATTATTACAATAAGGCACTATTGACATAGTCGGACTCTCATTTTATCAATATCACCTGCCACTCTTCATATTCAAGAGAAGAAGAAGAAGAAGAAGAAACTAGAAAGAACTCTTAAATTCCTTGCATAATCTATATTAACCTCCCAAATACTCCATAAGAGAAGAACCAAATTGATTTCACTCCCCTGATACACGACCCATCAAAATAAAATACAAATAAGGACTTACATCTGCTTTAGAGTCTACCACAATACCAAGAACAGTATCTTCCACGCAAGGCACATACTGTTCAAAGAAACAACCACATCATAACTTTGATATTGAAAATAAGGGGCAGAATAATGAAAAAGCTTTCTATTGGCACTATAATTAAGAAATTATACAAGCATGGAGCTAACCCTTTTTTGAGAACTTTCAATCCAATACTTATTTGGTTTCGAGAATCGAAGTGTTCCGGCCTTCATTGCAGAAATAGCATCGCAATCCTGGAGGGGGAAGAACTCCAGCAACTTTTCATTATCATTTAATAAAAAAACTTTTAAATCCCAGACAAAAAAATAGATACAAGGGTGGTGAGAGAAACAGACAGACCTGACGGAGACCGCCACCTAGTTTGATGGTCTGGTTGGTCATGGAGGAGAGGTCAAGCACCACATCTCCTGGAACCTAACATATATATACACACAATGTAATAAAAAAATCAGAAGGGTGCAGGGAAGAAAAATAGAAGAAATAGAGAAAATCATAACTTACTACTGTCGAATCAATGAAGCTTGTCGGTGAACTGGACTGTTTAATTTCCATTGAAAAATTATTTTCTTCCTATTTTGAAGCTGCAAATTCTATCGAACGAGCGGAATTGTTGGGGGGGTTCTTCTGACCTCCGTCCAGTAGGGTGATCAATAGACTGGTTTGGTTAAAAAATCTGAAAACCGACTTTAAGAAGTTGAGAATCGACAACCAAACCGACCTTGAAGAAATCCGCAACAATCGACTTTAGACAGTCGATTAACTGACTTGAGAGGAAAAAAAATTATACAACGATAGATGCTCAGAAACCATTACTATGGCTAACGTATGTGCTAAATTATTTGCAGGCATCATTATACAACAGAGTTAAGCAAAGAAATTTTATATCAAAAGTTAGAATAAATCGTGCAAAAGAAATTTTACATCAAATAACCAACCTTTGTAAACTAAGAAACGGCTCACGGTGAAAGGCAGAAACTCCGATGGTGATTCGGTGAAGTGAAGAACTCGGGCTCTAGTCACTCAGACTCAGTCACCAACGGCTGAAAGATTAGAAAAACTGATAGAGAAGACTGATTAGGGTGTGCTTTTAGTCTTGTTAGACGTTTGGTTTGGGTATTTTTCAAGCGGGTCAGAAGTTGGGTCCTAGAATTGTTATGGGTCTGGGCCTAAAGTATGTAATAATTTAATATTTAATAATTTCGGATAATTTGGTTAGTTTAATTAATTAATTGGCAGCCGAATTTTAAAAAAACTGTTTAACCATTTTTTGAGCGAAAAAAAGTTTGATAGCTGACCGTTTAACTGAACTAGCTCGATTCGATCAGTTAGTTTAATTTTAACCAAATAGTGAACACTCATATTATAAATCTGTCATATATCTCATGGGATTTGCTAATAAAGTATGCAAAGTCAGGGGGACGGGGACAAAAATCGTTTTTAGTGTTTTTTTTGTTCTTAACACTAAAAAAATATATTATAAACTATAACTTTAAATTTTAAATCGTAAATTCAAAATTTTATACTTTAAAAAATGAACCCTACACCCAATACTCTAAACCCTAACTTTAAAACATAATTTTTTAATGATAGAACGTAAGTAAGGGTATCAAAATCAGCAGACAATTTCTACTCGCCTACAAGGGATTCTATTGTTGTTTTATCAGTTATATTAATTGTATAATTCTTTGGAAAACGCCCTCATGTAGAAAATAGTTCTTTTAAATTTAAATGTTCTTCATATAATATATAATATTGAACCCGAATCTTGAACATGAAATATTATAAATATATACTTGAATAATGTAACCTTATATACATATATAAGACTAAAAATACAATGTAATCAGCATTTACAGTAGCAACATCCAAATTGAAACCTTCTATTGAAGTTCTGAGTCCAAGCTACGTCTGTAGGTTTTCTTCGAAATCACATAAAAAGTACGACATTAATTGTTTCTAATGGAGCCTATAATACATCACCTTCAACCATATATCATAAATTCATTAACGCCTTGAATCTCCCAGCTTTTAAATTCAGACAATGATCTGCCTTTTCTGCTCTCAACTCTTCCTGCTTCCTATAGTAGTTCAGCCAGCCTTTTCTTCTCATCATATACCTCAGGATCCACAGTCCCCAGTTTTTCTTCTCTCGCCCGAATAACGTACTCCAGTATTTTTATGGCATCATCCAACCTACGCTACCATCACAGAATACAAACAATGTTAGAAAGGAGTCAAATATGTTCTATATTCATCGGAAAAATCTTAAAATCGAACAAGCATTTCGACAATTGCATACCTGCCAATTGCATCGTAGGTGCCTGCAAGATTACTATATACGCCTAGTGTATTGGGGTGGTACGGTCCACTCT
The DNA here is from genome assembly GCA_019671005.1 of Hibiscus mutabilis. NCBI lineage: Eukaryota > Viridiplantae > Streptophyta > Magnoliopsida > Malvales > Malvaceae > Hibiscus > Hibiscus mutabilis. Next base: position 32,386,662 of record CM033754.1, read on the forward strand.
TGCTCCAAAATGCTTTTGGCTTCTTCAAACAACTCAACAGCCTCGTTTATAACATAGCGAGGATTGCAAGCCAGCCCCATTTAATTGAGAGCGATGCCGGAGAAGGCAGATTTCCTGTCTCTACATACAAGTAGCTTTGCGATGGCGCTTTTGAAGGAGTTGTAAGATTCTGAACAACTCCCCAACATGTAGTACATTACTCCCTTATGGGCTTTCAATTCCAGCTATTGTGCTTTGCTGAGTGCTGACCAGGGACATCATTGTATATTTTTAAGGCCTTCTGCAGAAACTTGATGGCCTGATCTAGGTCATTCATTGCTTCATAGATGGCAGAAACATCGGTGAGGACGCTTGCAATCTCCTCCGGAGGAATATCTGGCATAGGCTTTTCATAGATTCGAAGGGCACTCTCACGGTATGATGTTGATTCCCTTAATTTCCATGTCCAGTAATACAAATCAGCCACCCGACTACCGGATGATTCTCTCCTTTAGTTGTCTTTACAGCTGTAAATGCTTTCTGATAGGTAAAAACAGCCTCATCATATTGAGACAGAGATAGATATGCGACTCCCATGCTGCAATCAAAAGAAGCCGCCTCTTCCTCCTGGCGGTTTGCCACCATGACCGCGGGCTAAAACAAGATGCTCCAAAGCAGCTTCATGGTCACCCTTTGTTTTGAAAAGGGAATATGACGCCATTTCCATGACAATAAAACCTCAATGTTGATCGAGATAAATAACAGCCACGTTCTATCGTCATGAAACGGCATCTTATTCCCTTTTCAATTTCTTGAAGCGCACTCTTAGCTATACCCTGCAAGTAATTCACGCAAAGTCAAAAATCAATACCAGAATGCTATAGAATAGTACTCTTTTCATTAACTGATAAAACGAAAATGAAAAGACTCAAAGCTCAGGGTTTTTGAGCACAATATAGGCCGCAGTTTCATCACTCAACTGCTCCCATAGGCCATCCAATGCAAAGACCAGAAATAGGTCTACTGGCTTGAGCTTTCTAATAAGGATTTCTGCTGTAATAACTAGCCTTTTAAGGGGAACACGGTTTCCAAATCGTTCGAAGATTGGTTCTGCTGTAGAGTGAAGTAATTTTTCCTAAACTACCATTCCATGTCAGAACCTGAACAAAAGCTGGCTTTACCACCCGATTTACAGATGAACCATAGCAGAGAAAAGGTGGTGTTACCGTGCTATGCCGACGAACCATAGCAGAATGTGGCCTTACCATCCTTATTACAGATGAACCATAGCAGCGCAAAAAGGCAAGTCAGAACTCTCAGTAACCTCTACCCAAATCCCCGTTAAAATGGTTGGATTATTATATGATAACAAAGCAGATAACATACAATATCATCAGAAATACAGGAATTTTAGTACAACTCAAAACATAACATAACATGCTTTCAGAATCACAGAATAATAACAACAAAATAATGCCATAACAGCCAATGCACGAAAATCAAAATATAACACCAGGAGAGGAACACGTCTATTCGATAGAGCAGAGCTCACGTACTACGAAACAAGTATCCTTACTCTAAAAAACTGTTGTGCCAGGCTTGGCACAGTCTAAACCTACACCAATAGGAGACATAGCCTGACGGGAAAGGCTACCAATAAGGTTTTACAAGTGTGGGGTTGTGCGACTCACCGGGATGGTGGGCAACAGATGCAGCAGCGAGGCGTTGGGGAGGCCTAGTGGTGTGAAAGGAGCAACAGACGCCGATGAGACTACTGGGTCTAGAGACGGGGTACTCTGGGGAGTGGTGAGGCACGTGATTCAAGGTCGATAGCGGGCACAAGGGAACGGTGGCAACCTTACAGATGGTTACTGGTGAAAACGGTAGTTGGCAAGGAATTGGGCAAGCGGCGGCGGCGGCGGCCGGCGAGTGAAAGCTTCTTTTCTTTCATTCACTAGACTCACGCCCGAAAAGGGTGAAAAATACTTGTATATGATTTAAAACCCAAAAATCATTTTTCAAAGATAAGGAATTATATTTTCATTTTCATTTAATGGGTTAATAGCAAAGTACTTTAAGTAATTAGAGATTTCAAAGATAGCCTTTGAACTATACCCTCATTACGTATTAGTCCAAAAACTTTTAAAAAGTAACAAATTGGGCCCAAACTTCATAAAAAATACAAAATAAATCACGAAGTTTAGAAAGTTGCAATTAAATCCTTTAACTATAAAATATTACAGAAATTACCTTAAGTTTTACAAATTGATCCCAAATTCTGATTTTTAGTTTTTAACAAATCATTTTCAAAATCTCCAAAAGTTAGGTTCCAAAAATTATAAATTAAAAAAATAAAATTTTTAATTTGAGGCTAAAATCTAGTTGTGACAACCCGGCCGAGACAATTTGAGGCCTCGTATGCAACAATTGCTTCACCAAATGCAAAAACTATTGGATAAAAATATTTTTTTCAAACATAATAATATCAAAATACTTATTGGATAAAAATATTTGATGTTTTTTATGATTCCATATTCTTGAGGTATGCATGCCATGATTGTCATACACAACCATTCTATGAACATATAAAAAACAATCAAAACATACAAAGAAAGAGAAAATTACTTGCAGAGTCGAAAAAGCAAAGATGAAAAAAAACCATTTCCAATAAATTTCTTTTTTAAGAAAAAACTCAGAGAAAATAATGTTGAAAGGGAATAGAATAATTACTGTGGAGAAAGGGGAACATATGATTGTTGACAAATCTGGAAGCTTAAGGGCCAGGGGAGAATGTAGAGGTGCGCCTACTAGAAGTGTGCAAAAAAATCTGATCCGATTGATTCGATCTATTTATACGTGGATTTAATCTTAAATTTTAGATATTCGATTCGTTTTTTATTTTTCGAATAATTCGGATCAGATATTCAAAAATTTCAGATCGGCTACGGATAGTTGTTTTGCACTCAGATCGAATATTCGATATCCGAAAATTTATTTTTTATAGATATAAACCTTGTTATATTCGATATTTTTACTTGTTATATATAAAAATTGAAATTTTTATGGATAAAAATTTGTTATATTCAATAATTTGTTGATTGTTATATTTGAAAACCTAAATTTTTTATGGATAGGACCGCCAAATTTAAAAAATAATTAAATTAAGCCATAATTTTAGATACTCGGATATCCGAATATCCGATACGAAATTTCGGATATCCAAAAAAATTTTATATCATAACTTAAATCCTTACACAAATTTTAGATACTCGGATTAAAAAAATTTATCTTCTGACCACCGGAACCCAGAACCAATAACCCTAAGTACGCCATCCCTTGAAACCCTAAATTTATCTAAACCAAATCAACCAAAAATAAAATATCCCTAATCTGACAACTTAAACTAATCCCTAAAACCAACTTTAACCCTATCCCAACCATCCGATCTGTTGAACCATGCCCTGCCACCCTCAAATCCGGTCATCCCCTATCAGTCAGAGCTGCAGTCAATCAAAAGGGAGAGAGTTGTAATTTTTTATGTAAAAAAATTTGGTTATAAGAAGCAAACCCGGAATGAAACAGAGGGAGGATTTTTTTAGAGAGAAAAATAGAGAGCTTTAGAGAGGATAATCCGATTGTAAAACAAAAAAAAAGTAGAATGAAATAAAAATTTCAGAACTTCTTTCCTTTCTTTATTTTAGAATCAAGCAAAAATTTTATTGTGTGTGTTAAATCTTAAATCGAAAACTTACTTTTTATTTCGAATCCAAAATCAAAAGGGTTTTCGTTTTTTACCAAAATAAAAAGAAGAGGGTCGAAAGTTTACCTACCGTAGAGATCGCCTCAGTGGTGCTTCGCCGCAAGGCCATCCGGCCGAGGAACGGCAACGTCGACAAGAGCGCCCGCCGCTCTGATTCAAGTGGCGAAAGCAGAGGAGAGTTGAGAGTTTTATTAGGTTTTAATTTTTTTTAGACATTTCGAAAGGAAAAACAAAACCCTGCTTATGTTTTAAACTGGTAAACAAAACGACAGCATTTAGGCAGACCCGACCCGTGCGGTGACCCTGACCCGGGGAAGGATCCGCGTTTTTTTGAGTTATGGGCTAATTGCTCAATTGGTTCCTCATCCTTTATACCGTTTTCATTTTGTTCAGGGTCAAATTCCAGTTTCAGTCATTATTCCTCTTTTCCGCCTTTGTTTCCATCCCTGTTTTATTCCAATTTCGCCTCCTTATTTCACTTTTTACGTAATTTGGTCACTGTTTTATTATTTTTATTTTTAGTTCCTTAATTATAGTTGTTTGTATTTGCATCTCTTATTTCATGTTATTTATATTTCGACCTATGTTTTTTAATTTTGTTTCATGTTAATCCCTTTGTATGTTATTCTAGCCATGCATTTTAGATTTGGTTGCATTCCTTAATCTTTAACTATATGATGTTTTATATGCTTAATACATGCATTATTGTTATTATTATTACTACTACTATTATTATTATTATTGTTGTTGTTTTTGTTGTTGTTGTTATTATTATCATATTTTGTTTGTTAGATTAATATTTATGTTTGTATGTTTTAGAGTAGCATTTTATTTATGTTAGGTTTATTTTTTATGTTAGATTAGTATTTTATTATATTAGTATTTATTTATATTTTTTATCGCATTGTATTTATTTATATTTGCCATGTTTTAAGTTGCATTTGGAATATAAATTGTCAATGCAGTGCCCTTTTATCCGAGCGTAAACGGGGTCAGTATCAGGCGTAATGATAGTGGTTGGGCGTTTACTCTCGGATAACGGGGCTTCTAAAATTTACTCGCACTTATGACCAAATTTTAATTTAATCGTCACTTTAATCCGGAAAGTTTAATATTAATAAAGCAGTAATTATTAAAGTACCAATTTTGGGCGGTGTGGGGGTGCTAATCCTTCCCCATCCGTAACCGACTCTCGAACCCAACTTTTTTAAATTTATGGTTTTTATGGTGCCCGACCTACCTTAGTGGCCAGTGGTGACTCCATTTTTAAAATAATACGGTTTTTTCTAAAAACCCCAATGGAACACATTTTTAAAATACCCAAAAAGACCATAAACATCGTTAAACCTCGTTTTTTAGATCGCTACAATTATTGGGGCCAATTTTCTCAATAATTATTATTATAGGCTGAATTTTTTTCCCAATATTTGTTATTCTCTTATTCTTAAAATTTAGAAATTTTAAATATTTGTAATTATGGTCGTACTCTTAAAAAATTTTATTTTCAATTTTTTCAACACTTATTATTAGGGGCCTAATTTTTCGATTTGCCCCAATCCTCCAAAATTTCAGGATTTACCTGTGTGTTTGTTGGTGGGGAAAATTCAATGAACTTTCATTGTGAAACAATGCATTTGAAATCTTATGAAGTTATGTTAGTACTAGGCGGTCTACTTTCTCTTCTATATATTCTTTGAGGGGAAAAATATACAAATGGTCGTTAAACACAAAATGGGTCTTTCGATATATAACATGCAGTGTTCATTTTGTAACAATTTGACAAATTTAATGTTTATTTTGTATTTTTAAAATCCTCAGTGACTAAAAGGAAATTTTTACTTAGTTTAGTGATAATTTGTGTATTTAACCCTTATTCTTCTACTTGCTTTCCTTTTTTATTTAACCACTTGTATCTAATTCATTGGTTGACTAATAAGGACCGACTTTTACAAAAATATATATATATATATATATATTATAAATATAAAAACACATTCAAATTATAAATATATATATATATATAAATTATATAAAAATGCATTCAAATTATAAATATATATATATATTGAAAAATATAAAAAAATATAAAATGTGTAAAAATATTTAAAATCCATTATATTTTCTGTGTGACGTTTCAATTTGAAAAAAAAAAGTTAAAGGGCAAAAAAATGTGAAACAAAAATTAAGGACTAAAATAATTTTTTGAAAATTTTGAGGGCTAAAAACATCCTTAGGCAAAAAATATTAAATGAATCATTAAATTTAAACAAAAATAACCCTATAACATCCTCTAATTTTTATATTTCAAACAAATGTATCCTTTTAGAGGATTTGAATAGTTTAAACAATGAGAAAATAATGATGATCGGGTGGCCAGAGCTTTTTCACCTACTTTTTCTTTTCTCTTAAGTTTTTGGCTCTAAACTCAGTAAAAATACTCCTTTCCCCTAGGTTCTGAGATTAATTTCCAGTAAGAACAACCCATTCTTTTATTAAAAAAAGAGAAAGGATAGTTTAAACATTGTATAAAATATTAATCGTTTAATTAATTTGTGTTTGACTAAACATTTATTTCAAGTGTAAGAATGATTTGCATTAAATATTTATGTATAAGTTCATGCCAGATAATATCTGAATTAAAAGTTTAAGTTTAAGATTTAAAAAAATAAATTAGAGACAATTATTAAATATAAAAGAATTAAGTAAACATGTGATTGTTGAACTCAACGAGCAGTCCCAATGAAAAAATGAGGATGTTCATTTTAGAAGACTCAGATTCGAACAGTTTTGCCTGCAAGGTGTGTGTGCGTTATCAAATGGTTAAAAAATATATGAACACATAACTACCGTTATAACCACCTTAAAATTTGGACAAAAAACATGTGATTGTTGGGTCGTTGTTGCAACAAATAGCCATGACAAGGATAAGAATAGTGTCATAAGAACTCCAACAAATGTTTACATACACATTTTGATTTCAACCTATGTTTTTGAGACCTTGTCATAGATGAATCCACTATTGAATTACACTAACAATTGATGTCCAAGTCTAATATAATAAAGATTAATTTGGACAAAAATTCTTTAGCCCCTTTTATGTGTTTTTTTTTCATGTCTCGACATTAAAAAATTAAATTTTAAGCCATAATCATAAATTCTAAATTCTAAATCTTAAACTCTAAGCCCTAACAAATACACCCTACTCACAATTCCCTAAACCTTAAACATTAATCTTAAACCCTAAACTTATTTTTTTTTAATATGGGGCATACATAGAGACACCAAAAATGGACATAAAATTTATATTCGATTAATTTAATTATTTTATTATAATAAACATTGGGATAAGATCTAATTGTTTGGGGGAAAATTAGAATTCCATCGCACACGTTTTTTTTCATGTTTTGACACCTTTGGACCAACACAAAATTCTATTGCATATGTTTTTTTTCTTCTTATTCTCACGTTATAAATTGAGTAAATTTAATGGTGAAAACTATTTAACATAATAAATTTTTACAATATTTAATTTTTTTAATGAATTAGATATCAGTAATTATATATATTTATATATATCATCTGATATGATTTCGGGCCACCAAAACCTTACTTTTTGTCGATAAGAATGACAGAGCACCAAACTCGGATCAGCTCAAATCATAGACGACGATTGAATTGCAAAAATAGAGACCATTCAACTTACAATTACAACCGTGGGCTCATATAATTAAAAAAATTGCATCAATGCTTCAATAACAATATCATGTTCCCTACATAATCTTAAATAGATTTGTGCCAAAAACAACCAATTTTGTTTTTATTTTTTATTCGTCTTTATAATTATTAATATATGATTCATTGATCGACTACCAAATTAAAAATGGAGAGATTCATCATGGGTCGATCTCGTTATTGGCCAGTGGAGGAGAACGTCGATAATGCTTTCGAAATGGAGTGAAGTCAAATTCGGTAGCACCGGCTTTTCTACCGATGAAGGAAAAGGTTAAGGGGGTGGATCGTTTGGTCTTGAAATTGTGGCATTCGTGAAGGGATAACAAGCAGAGAAGGGAGAGGCAGATTAGAAGGAATTTGGCAGGCCATGAAGGACAGTAAACTAGAAAGGGAAGCATGGAGCAGAAGCACAATGAATATGTTTTATTGAGGGGATATTCAAAGATTTGGGAAGTTTAAGGGCTTCAGTCTAGTTGAGGAGAGGGGCTTAGGGCACCTTTTTGCTGCTAATTTATAGCACAATAAGAGACAGTTTGAGAAAGGGGCAGCAGACCCTTTCCCAATGAAAGTTTCTTAGATATCAAGGGAAATAAAAAAGGTCATCATTAAAAAGATTGTTAAACCTTGAATGATATAAAGTAGATCATGCTTATCTTTTTAGTATAACGAGATGTATTTAATTCATTTACAGATGAATTTGAATTAGTACTACATAAGTCTATTATGGGGCGATACTCTCACCTATATGAGAATGATGCATAATTATTTTCGTATCGAAGGAACGACGACCTATCAGCCTTATGACTGGATAGATAAATGTTTGAATTTTTGCAATTATTTTTAACAAGAGTTGTTGAATATCAAAAGCTTATTACACCGAATTTTAATTTTTTTAAACGAGTTGAAGGGATAGACCTTATTGATGGAGAAGAAGCAATAAACTGGGGTTATCTGGCCCAATGCAACGAGCACCCGTTGGATTGATCATGGTTATTATTACTCTATCTTTTAACTCGTATACACACACATGTATATAAGGGTCATAAATAGAAGAGCGTGTGTGTGCATGTACATATTGTCAATTATTGCCAGTTTTATCTACAAGTAGAAGTGATGATGGATGATGGCTCATGCTGGTTTCAAGTGAATTCCAACTAATGAAGAGGGTAGGGATTTTGTGCAATCCACATTTTCTACTGACAAAGCAATGTATGAACAGTTTCAGAAATATCTACAGGCATAAGGGAGCATAATGAACGACCGCTCAGACACCCAATCAATCTAGGGTCTTAAAAATAATTATTTTTATTTTGAAAATTTTATTTTTTAATTTATTAAATAAATTAAAGGTAAACTATATAAATGGTCACCGAACTTTTAGGGCAGATTCATTTTGGTCATCATACTTTTAAAATATTCAATAAGGTCACCCAACTTTTAGTTTGATTTCAATATAGTCACCGAACTTTTAGGGCGGATTCATTTTGGTCACCGTACTTCTAAAATATTCGATAAGGTCATCCAACTTTTAGTTCAATTTCAATATAGTCACTGAACTTTTCGTTCGCTTTTAATATGGTCCTTCCCGTTACCTTCCGTTAAAAGCTGACGTTAGTTTTTGTTTTTCCTTAATAAAAAAACGGGTAAACTACACCAATCATCACTCAACATTCTTCTCACTCCTATTTTGGTCACTAGATTTAAAAAAATTCAATTTAATAATTTAACTTTCGAATCGTTCATATTTTGGTCACTCTCAAATGATATGGTTATACAAATAGAAAAATTCGATTAATCCTTAAAAAAATTCGAGTAATGATTTTTTTACTTTGCTTATTAAATTTACCATATTACCATATTTGATATTTTAATAAGCAAAGTAAAAAAATTATTACTCGAATCAAAATATTCCAATTAACCGGTTAATCGATTATCCGATTCGATTACGGTACAATATAAGATTGAGAATTGAATAATTTGAATTTAGCAATTAACCAAAATAAATTTTAAGGATTAATTGAACCCGATTTCGGTACAAATTTATAAAATAAATTATTTCGATTCGATTACGGTTCACAATTTTAAGCAAAATTGATTAACTGATATGATCTAGTATATATAATATTTCTAAATTTTATGCATTACAAAATCTTATAGTCTAATGATTTTGATACCCTTCTGATTTTTTTTTAAGTTTTGGCTCTGGATAGAATTAATAGGTGTGAACTTTCAATTTTTGACTTTCTAGTTATTTTTACACTTTTATCACAAACGAAAATTTATTAAATTTACCATATTACCATATTTGATATTTAATTAATAAAATATAAGAGTAGAATTGAATAATCTAAATTTACCAAAATAAATCTTTTAAGGATTAATCGAATTTTTCTATTGTCATTTGAGAGTGGCCAAAATATGAACAATTCGAAAGTTAAGTTATTAAATTGAAATTTTTTTAACTCTAGTGACCAAAATAGGAGTGAGAAGAATGTTGAGTGGTGATTGGTGTAGTTTACCCATTTTTTATTAAGGAAGACGAAAACTAACGATGTCTTTTAACGGAAGGTAACGGGAGGGACCATATTGAAAGTGAACTAAAAGTTCAGTGACTATATTGAAATTGAACTAAAAGTTTAGTGACTTTATCAAATATTTTAAAAGTACGGTGACCAAAATGAACCCGCCCTAAAAGTTCAGTGACTATATTGAAATAGAACTAAAAGTTGGGTGACCTTATCGAATATTTTAAAAGTACGGTGACCAAAATGAATCTGCCCTAAAAGTTCGATGACCATTTATGTAGTTTACCCATAAATTAATTAACCTAACAATAAAAAATAATTACTAACTACCAATTGGATCTCTTAAGCAATGTTAGATATTTGAATCATGACGTTGCGAATGGAGCAAATTGGGTTGGAAGGGTTGCCCTCATAATGGGTCTGCAATGCCCGATCCGAATTAGTCAGTCAATGGGTTAAATACCGGTGGTTAAACAAAAAAATCTCAATTCCTTTAAATTTTCTTAACAAAACAATGAAAATAATGTATTTGCCAAAGTTTAATTATGTTTCTATGGTTTATTAATGAAATATCAAATTAATTATTCAAAGTAATGAGATATATTTTTGTTATATAAGAATCTATTTTTGAATTTTATACAGGGGCCCGGAAATATTCAAGACGACCCTGAATATCTATAACCTTATATATAATCAATTAGGAAGATACTTCGTTGATCTTGGAAGGTGAGGATTAGCGGTGTTGGACGGAAAGGTAACGGAGTTGCTAATGGCTTGGGGCAACTGGTTAGAGCACAACCTGTTGGAGAACGTTTGTTCAATTCACCACCGCAAGATATTGTGCAAAGTGAAGTAGCTAGCAGTAAACCTATGTCGAGTAAAATTATTTTTTATGTAAGTTTTTTTAAAAAATAAACAGATATCCCTATAAATAGATATTAAGGATTATGGTTTTAGACACAACACACGATACAATATGTAGTGAAGTGATTGTATCTACTGGCAAGCAACATTAAGGTCATAATGAGTCTGTTCCATTAGTATGTTAGTTGTTTAGTAGTGAAGTGATTGTGTATGTTGGTCATCTCGGGTTGATCGTGGTCGTTGGATCTGGATATGATCCAATGACCCTTCCTTGGCTGCTGCGAGGAAAAAAAAGATATTAGATATCAGATAGGATTTTAAGGTTTTGATGATATTAGGCCTGGGTTGGTTTGAGCCCAATGTACTTAATTATGCATTTTTTATCTGTAAAAGGGACTGGACTTTTATATTATACATGGACTTTATATAATTTAGATCTGTTATATACATATGTATTACAATTAATATTAATAATAAAGCTAATAATTAAAACACGCACATATATATTACTACAAGCATACATATATAATTAGACCCGCACATAAGTAATACACACGTGCACATACGTATACTATAACACATACAGTATTAATGCATATACATAATAATAAAATATATAATATTAATATATATATTCATATATGCACACGTACTTATACTTAATAACTAATAAGATAAACATTCATACATGCAAACACATTAACATGCATAGACATATACGAAAAATTCATACATACATTATAATACATGCAACATTAATAATTATACATTCACACGCCTACACATATTCATATATACACACATATACAAATTAACATAGGCAAACATATATGTTACATACGTAATACACTCATACATTTATACAAACATATCATGCGTGGATAACTAATGATAATATTTATACGTACACATCAACATATATAATATTACAACCAAATGCACTTATATACCACACTAACACATGGACACACATATACATATTATCACATGTACATATAGACATTAATGCATACACATATAATTATTACTACAATTACTTATTATACTATAATATTTACAATCTGGACAAAAATGAATGATTACAACCCGGTCCATTTTTTTATTTTATCTTATCTAGATGCTAATTATTAACCCTACATGTTCATGCAGACATCAAGTGCAACCGCAACTCAATCGGGCATCAATTTGACATCCAATTGATCACACTAGCAAATTAGGGACCAGATTGCAAATACAAAAAATTGCAGGACTAAAACAAAATTTTAAATTACCAACCTTTAATTAGTCAGGTTCCGAACACCCACTCAAATTTTAGCTCAATCCAATTATTCCATCACAAGCAATTGCATTGACAAGATTCAGGGACTAAATTGTAAAGGTGACAAAACTGCCCAAAGTGATATTAACAGAAATAACAGTCGTCCTTACCGATACAGGTAAGCTCGTATCAATACGGTTTGAAACACCCTGTTTCAGTACGCCACTATATTGTATCGATATGCCTAACTGAAATACCTAACTTTTGAAATATTACTTATATACCACACTAACACATGGACACACATATACATATTATCACACGTACATATAGACATTAATTCATACACATATAATTATTACTACAATTACTTATTATACTATAATATTTACAATCCGGACAAAAATGAGTGATTACAACTGCCTTTCTTTGCTTGTTCTTGTGAAACGAGAACAAAGCAAAGATCAACAAGAACTTATTTTTGTCCTACTTTCCTGTTCTCAGCTCTGGAATCACAGGTTCTTCTGGAACTTTCTGCTCTTCCTCACCAACTCTTCAAGCTTTATTCTCTTCAGTGCCATGATTTGTACTCGTCTCGACATTCAAAAGAAAAGCTTGACATCTTTGACATCATGCCCGAAGGTCTTACTGATGGCCCGAAGGTCTTATCACCATGCTCGAAAGACTTACCGGTGGCCCGAAGGACTTATCATCATGCCTGAATGACTTACAGATGGCCCGAAGGACTTAATATCTAGCTTCACGCTACTATGGCTACCGTCATCTGGCCTCATACTACTATAGCTGCCCATCATGCCCAAAGGTCTTATTGATGGCCCGAATGACTTATCACCATGCTCGAAAGACTTACTAGTGGCCCGAAGGACTTATCATCATGCCCAAAAGACTTACTGATTGCTCGAAGGACTTAATATCTAGCTTCATGCTACTATGACTACCGTCATTTGGCCTCACACTACTATGGCTGCCTCATCATGCCCGAAGGTCTTATTGATGGCCCGAAGGACTTATCACCATGCTCGAAAGACTTACCGATTGCCCGAAAGACTTATCATCATGCCCGAAGGACTTATTGATGGCCTGAAGGACTTAATATCTGGCTTCACGTTACTATGGCTACTATCATCTGGCCTCACGCTACTATGGTTGCCTTCATATTTCTTTCTTTAAAATCTACTTCTTAAAACTCTTTGATAATTCTTCAAATACATGTCTAAAACAAGCAAAAATTGACATGCCCCTATCTATATGATGCATGCAATGTAATGCTTTCTTTTTCTTTTTTTCTTTTTTTTCCTCTTTTCTCTCGTTTTCTTTTCTTTTCTTTTCTTTTTTCATTTTCTTTTTTTCTTTTTTTCACTCTCTTCTCCCTCTTAACATTTTAAAAAATAATATGCCCTGAAAGGTCATTCTCTGAATTTCTCCATTTTTTTTTGCAATATGCTCAGTTTTGATCTTTATTTTCATCAATCTTTCCTTTATCAATTGAATACCCGCTTCACAAATAAGCTCATTCTAATCTCTATATCATTCTTGTGTAGGGATTCTTACCATTCGTCATGTTCTTCCTTGCCCCACTCAATTATGAGTTCAGCTATCTTCTAATTCTTTGACCCAGCATTTGGAGTATTTGTTAGTTTCATCATCAGAGCGAGCAAAATACTTCCATGCTCTGAGCTTAATTTCAAAATTCAATCCTCTTACTGCTTCTGGACGGTAACCATCTCTTGATCCCTATGCTCTAACTCTTTGGAGAATCAATGTTTACATCTTACCTTTCCTCGTATTTTACGACCTCATTCTCGTCCCAGTTTGTTCTTCATTTCCCTAAACCAATCAAGGCATCATAGCTGAAACTCACTTTTTGCACTTGAGCCGTCTAACACATATATTCTTGTCATCATCTCCATCTTATACATTAAAGGGTCGTTTCTCTGATTAGGTGCCCAATAATATCCGTGACCTTGTGTTCTGGATCTTATCTCTGAAGCAATACATGGAAATATTTGTTACTTTAAATTGTCAATTTGTTGATTGGCATTCCACTGAAGAGTGTCATTTAGATTAACATACATGATCTTGAAATCATCATCTTAGTATAACAACAGAATATGAGCTATGGATATCAAGTGCAAGAGCGTCTTAGATTCAACCATTCAGTGATCATTTCAAGCATAGCTTGAGTCCATAAGGATTTTGAATGTTTCGGCGATTCAAGGCTGTGAAGTCTTCTCAGATGACTCAGTTCATCCTCATGATTACCGCGTTGCTGTAGAATACTACTCATTCTCAATTCTTATTATTTGCTCTGCCTTAAAAAAGGTGGACTTATTTGATCACTCGAGCGCAGAAATATCATTCTAAGAATAAAGTTCTAGGTGGGTGTGGGTGTTTTTAATTATACTTATGCTATTGTTCATTTTTCTATCATTTCTTTCTCTCTCTTTTTTTCGTTATTTTTTCTTTTTTCTCTTTTTTTCTCATTTTTTCATGCATTTATCATTATCTTTGAGGAAATCAACTCGTTACAGTCCTTTGTCTTGAGGACAACGATGGAGCAAACAACATTACCCCAAGTTACTCGGCATAGTTACGATTTGAAAATATTACCATCACTCATGAAGCTAAGGTTTCTTGACTTGAATGGTGTATTTCAACCTTATTGCTTCAGCGGAGTGCCTCAAATTTTCCACACTCTTATCCAAACAAACCTATTTCCAGGCTTCGAACATAGGAGTGCTTTTCATTTAATCCACTTAATATTGTTGTTTTCTTTTATTCCACACACATATGTCATTTTTTATTGTTAACTCTTTAGTGCATAGAAGATTACGCTTAGAGTTTCAATTTCAAGCAACTCTACATGGTTAACATTTGGAGCTTTTTCGTCATTGAACGTCATTGAAAGAGTAGTAGTCTTGCTTTGCTGACCAGAGTCTGTTGGGGAGATCACACCTTATCATTATCACAACATCCAACTAATGTCATATCTTGTAATTGATATCTGTGTCCTACAACGGCAAGAAAAGATACACATCTATGTGCTTTCAAGAACATTGTATGTTAAGCGAAATGGGTTCTTCATTGGAATGAAAAATCAACAAACATGACGCATGTCCCTTCACAAAAGATCTTTACCACACGTGGGCTACAAATAGTAAAGTTGGTCCCTTGTAAACTTGCCCCTCATCCTTGGTTCTCCACTGCTGGATCAGTTCTTGTGTCAAGGTCTCATTATTGATTAGCCTCTTGATCTCCTCCAATAAAGGTCTACACTTTCTGGTGGGATGCCCTGGTGCCCCCATATGGAATTCACATGTGCTACTCGAGACGAAGCTATAGGTAGATGGATCAGGTGTAATCTTTATTGGTTTGGGAGTAAGATGGTGACCTTCTACCAAATAAGGCCATATGTCTGATATGGATACCCCGAACACATCCAAATTGGCACTCGTCCGAGAAATTTTCCTTGATGACCTCGAAGTATCAGTCTATCTTTTTCTTTTACGGCCACGAGAACCTTAGAGGTAACACTCATTTACGTCTTTGTCTTCATCTGCCTTCTCTTCAGTTCGATCCTTAGACTCAGACCTTAATTTTCCTTCTTGAATTGCGTATTCTATCCTCTCTCTCCAATCGTAAAAAAATCCTCAAATCTGCTTCTTGATCTCTGCAACAACATATCGAAGAAAAGAGAGGGAAACATCACATGGAACAGGGGAGTCAACTATTCTTCTGCTATAGAAGGCTGAACTTGGGTTGCCGAACATCGCCACCTTAGTGCATATTCCTTGAAACTTTCATTTGGTCTCATTTTCTCATTCTAAAAAAACTGTCGATAGGGTGCTAAGTCTAAAGAATATCTGTACTGACTTAAGAAGGCATTAGCAAGGTCACCCCATAACCGAACTTGGTTTTCGCTCAAGCGGTTATACCACCCTGCTGTAGGTCCCGCCATGCTATCGTGGAAGTAGTGGATTAACAACTCTTCATTCTTCATGTATCATTCTATTTTTCTATAAAACATGGTCAAGTGAATCTTCGGGCAGCTAGTTCCGTCATACAGTGCAAATCGGGAATCTTGAAATTCGGAGGAATGACCAAATCAGGGACTAGGCAGAGTTCTCTTGTATTGAAAACATCTATTTTTTTCTTTCTTCTTTAACTCTTTCTCGATTCTTTCTTCTAGCAGATCAAGCCTTGACTCCTTAGTTCATTCTATTTTCTCAACTAGTTCTGCCATCGAACCCCAGAAATTAAATGATAAAGTGCCATGCAATGATAAAATCATTAAACAATGCAAATGATGTGATGCAAATGCAATGCATGAATGCAATAAGGTATTGATTTCCGCAAGTGATTTGTCCCCATAGAATATCTTTCATTACATTAGGTATTAGGATTTTACAGATAGCGGTGAGCTCTAGCTCTTAATTCATTGTCCTCATTCAATAGTTTCGTCAGCTTTCCTTCGCGGTCCAACGTTGGATCCATATTCTAGCTTATCGGTGCTACTGTGTCAGCTAAATTTGCTACCTGTTGGGCCACTTGTCCTGCTTGAGTCATAACGATCTTCATTTCTTGGTCTTTCTCCTGTATTTTCTGCTCGGCCTTTTGTAGCTTGACGGTTACTTCTTTGAAACTTTCATACCCGGCCTGCTTGTATGCTTTAGCACGAATCTCGCTAGTGCGTAAAGAAGTCTTGAGCCTTTCTACCTGTTCTTTGAGTGTTGCGTTTTCCATTTGAAAGGCTTGAGATTCCTCCCCTTTCTACTGCAGACTTGATTTCAGGATCTCGTCCATAGCTAGACTACATTCCAACTCACTTTGAGGACGTCGCGTTGGCTCTTAACTTCCTTAATCTTCTGTGACAATGATCTGGCTTTATTTTTACTAGTCTTACATTTCTGCTTCCAACGTTCTAAATCGTTCTTCAGTAGAATCATGCCATTAACCCATTCTTTAGAGGTGTCACCTAGACTGGCAATCTTGAATTCAAAGTGCAACTTTTGGTACTTGTCTCGTATACTCTTTGGTTTTTTTTGTTCAGATCATACCTCTCCTGCTTGAGCTGGCCGTACTTGAATGCAAGTTCACCTTCTAAGATGCTTTTACTCTCGGCTCCTGAATTTGTCTCACTTCAATGACCCACTTCTGTGTTACCCGAACCTTGGACTGGGCATTGACCCTTCTTCAACTTTACCCCTCGAACAATGGCTGACTCATCATGGAATCAGGGTTGTTTGTCTTCGAAACCCAAAACTCCCATCCTGATTAGATCTTGAAATCTGTTCTTAAGGGCTCTGTAGTTCTCAGTGTGATAACCCGAACCCCCTATGTGGTAGCTGCACCAGATACGACTGTTGTAACCCTTCAGATAATGAGGTTTTTTTGGTATAGACTTCACCTTTATGATAAGTTTCCTTTCAATGAGCAACGGAAGTAGCTCGGTGTATCTCATAGGTATAGGACAATGCCCTTTCACGTCATTTGATTCTTGGGCTTCTCCTAGTCTTGCCTCTTTTTCCTGGGCATCTGCCCCTGATATGCCACATGTTTGTTTCTTGAGATTGATCACAAAAGGATTCAACTTGTCGTATTTAATGGCGTTGTCTATCTTAACATTCTGATCATTCTGTTCTACATTCTGATCCTTGACCGATTCTTCTCTAAGTTCGACAGGTTGCTTACCTTTCATGTAGCATTTATCTGGTTCATCATCTTGGCCATTTACTTCTTTAACCTTTGTACTCCACCTTGCTTGTTACCAGGACTGACGCTACTTGCCGAATTTGACCTGAAGTCTCTGAACGATCATTCTTCTACTGTCCCCGATCTATCATTGGGATGGAACTCTGAAACAGAACCCCCTATCGTCAGGTCAAAGAACCCTTGGTCCATCATGAACAATCTCTATTACGGGAGAAACCACTCGGGAATCAATACCCTATACGATGTGAATGCGATGATATATGTAAAAAACAAAACAAAAAAAACAAGTCAGTACCAGTTAAAATCAATAAATACATAAATAAATGGTAAATTAAATACGATAAACAAACAAAACAACCCTATTTATATATCTTCTAAAACACCTAGGTTATCCGCATGGCTCTAAAAAGATGGATTCTTTATGTTATCTATATGCAATGTTGGTGCTAGGAGGTACCCAAATTGTCCTTGTTGTCCCCTACTAAGAGTAGCAAGGCCCCCGGTCATCACCCATTATAGGCTCTTTTCAACCGGGTTCAACTCAGGGGGACCCATTCGCTTATGCCCCTACGAAAGAACGATATCCTCATGAAAGCATAAGGTACTTAAACCCCAAAGGAACTTTGCTAGGCCCACACGGAGGAACGATATCCTCACGAAAGCACTAGCGTTTTCCCCCACCTAAAAAGGACGGGTTTATATGCCAAATTTTAAATGCGTTAAAATAAGCGCGCAATTATAACCAAATGTTAATTTAATAGTCATTTTAATCCAAAATTTCCAATATTAGTAAAGCGGTAATTATTTAAAAAGTTCAACTCTCTTTTACTTTTGAAAACCAAAAAATGGTCCACAGCAGAGTCGTCATCTGTAGCAATATCTTTTCGCTAAAAAAACGGGTTCCAAGGTGTTTGGAGGTCTTTCGGGTATTTTAAAAATCATCTGTGGGGTTTTAGAAAAAACGTATTTTGTTTAAAAAATAGAGTCGCCACCGGCCACTAAGGTAGGTCGGACACCATAAAAACCAGAGATTTAGAAAAATGTTGGGTTCGGGAGTCGGTTACGAATGTGGAAGGATTAGTACCCCCACACCGTCCAAAATTGGTACTTTAATAATTACCTCTTTATTAATATTAAACTTTTCGGATTAAAGTGACGATTAAAATAAAATTTGGTTATAAGTTTGAGTAGATTTTAAAGGGCCCTGTTATTCGCGAATAAATCGATAGACCATCATCACTGCACTTGATACTGGCCACATTTACGCTCGAATGAAAGGGCACCGCATCAACAAATAATATTCCGTTATGCAATCTTGACAAAAATATCACATCAAAGGCAAATAGAGTTTAACACGACATTATACTAACAAGACATATTAAAATAAACACAATGACGTAAAAACATAAACACCAAAATATTAAACTAAAAAAACTAAACATGATAAATCTATATAAACATGACGACAAAACATACATTCATATTGACATGGTATTAAAAACATAAAAAAAAACATGAATATCATAATATTAAACAAAAATAACTAAATGTTCGAACATGAATAACATAACACATCATAATAAAAACAAAGTGTAAACGCAAACGTGGAAAAAACATGCTTCCAAAATTAAATTAATTAATCATAACTTGCTTAAATAGATAAAAAAACCCCCCCACAAAATGTAACATATGCATGACATACATAAAAAAGGATACAAAATTAATAAGACACAATTACCATAATACTATATTAAAACTTATCATATGACACAATTTAAGCATACATCAAAACGTCTTGACATTAACATGTAACAAATGATATCACACTAACATATAACCTAAAATGCGAAATAACCATAATAAACATGCTACAAAAAAACATACACCATGGATAAACTTAAATTAAGTCACATTAGCATGGTAATACCCAAAAAAATAAATACACATACTAAAAACAACACATAGATTACAACATAAAAAAAATCTAAAACATATATATATAACATGAGTAAACAAACTAATGACGTATTAACGTAATAATGAACATGAAAAAGAAATAAACATGATATAAAAGGAAAACAAATATATCTACATAATTCATACATGAAAAGAACAACACAAATCATACTAATACAAAAAAACATTAAAACATAGCTATTTAAAATAAAATAAAAAGAAGACATAAATTAAATAAATAAAAATGCATTTAAGGACTTAATTGAGAACCGGACTAAACATATAAGGACTGGACTTGTAATAAGACCAAGAGGAAAGCTTGAAGTTCAAACATCCAAAACGCGGAAGAACTATGACGATAATTTTACCAATTTGAAACTAATTCATTTTAATTTGGGGGTGAAATTGAGAGACTGGAAAAGAGAAGGGGACTGGGATTGTAATTAGACTAAGAGGTGAGACAGTTTTGAAAATTTTGAAAACGCGAGAGTCCTTAAGATGATATTAGACCATTTTAAAATAAAAAAACTCTATAAAACGACCCTTTTATCAGGCCTAAACCCTTTTTGCCACTTTAAATTCCTCTTAAAAACAAACCCTCTCATTTTTTGTTTCATAACAACCGGCCTAGAAGCCAACCACCGTAGCCCCGCCGTCGGCCGCCGCTAATCGGCACTGGTAAAGCTTCGTACCACCTTCAAAACAAACCACTACTACAAGTAAACTTGAATCCCTCTCCTATTTAAAAAAAACAACCATCTTCCCCTAGATCTAAGAAAATACCAAAATAAAAACATTTTTCCTAGGCAAGCCGAGACCAAACATCCCCTTTTGATCGGCTCACCGCATGGGGTTTATTGTCGGCCAAGGGGAGTTCTATCGACGACTAGGGTAAGCCTCCCCCTTACTCTCTTTTCTTACTTGGTGTTATTATTATTATTTTTGTTCCCATGGACATGCAAAGAAAGAGAAGAAAAATACCTTTATGGAAAAAAAATTGTTGTTTTTGTTTTTCATTCAGATCTGGTAACTTACAAAATGCTAGATCTCAATACATATATGCCCTATTTTTTCTAATCTCGTTTGGTAGATAGAAAGAAAAAAATCTATTTTTTTTCTGAGATTTGGTTGCTGATAATCCCTGTTTGATTTCTAAATCTGACATGTCATATTTTTTATGGTATTTGCGCATGTCCGGTGGTTGAGAGAGAGCTGTACGGCGGCCTTGGGCGGAGCACCATGTGGATGGGTGGTTAGAGGTGAAAATGCTTCAATCGGCCGGTTCTAATCTTGGCCGTTGGATCAGATTTGATATAACGGCTGAGATTGCTTTGACGATGAATGGCCAGGATTGCATCTACGATAGACGGTGTTGTATGGGATCTTGACACGTGGCACGTGGAAAATGAACAGTCCGGGGGTATGCTTCACGCGCGCCAGCTGGATCTCGGGTTGATCACGGCAGTTGGATCTGGATATGATCCAACAACCCTCCCTTGGCTGCTGTGAGGAAAAAATGATATTAGATATCAGATAGGGTTTTGGGGTTTTGAGGATATTGGGTCTGGGTTGGTTTGGTTTGGGACCAATGTACTTAATTACGAGTTTTTTGATATGTAAAAGGGACTGGACTTTTATATTATACATGGACTTTATATATTTTAGATATGTTATATACATATATATTACAATTAATATTAATAATAAAGCTAATAACTAAAACACACATATATATTACTACATGCATACATATATTATTAGACACGCACATAAGTAATACACACGTTCACATATGTATACTATAACACATACAGTATTAATGCATATACATAATAATAATAAAATATATAATATTAATATATACATATTCATATATGCACACGTACTTATACTTAAAACTAATAAGATAAACATTCATGCATGCAAACACATTAACATGCATTGACATATACGAAAAATTCATACATACATTATAATACATGTAACATTAATAATTATACATTCGCACACCTACACATATTCGTATATACACACATATACAAATTAACATATGCAAACATATGGTACATACGTAATACACTTATACATTTATACAAACATATAATGTGTGGATAACTAATGATAATATTTATACGTACACATCAACATATATAATATTACAACCAAATGCAATTATATACCACACTAACACATGGGCACACATATACATATTATCACACGTACATATAGACATTAATGCATACACATAGAATTACTACTACAATTACTTATTATACTATAATATTTACAGACTATACAAAAATGAGTGATTACAACCCGGTTCATTTTTTTCTTTTATCTTATATAGATGTCAATTATTAACCATACATGTTCATATAGACATCAGGTGCAACCCCAACTCAATCGGGCATTAATTTAATATCCAATTAATCACACTAGCAAATTAGGGACCAGATTGCAAATACAAAAAATTGCAAGAATAAAACTCACTTTTAAATTACCAAACTTTAATTAGTCAGGTTCCAAACACCCATATCAAATTTCAGCTCAATCTGATCATTCCATCACAAGCAATTGCATTGACAAGATTCAGGGACTAAATTGTAAAGGTGACAAAACTGCCCAAAGTGACATTAACAGAAATAACAGTCATCCGTACCGATATAGGTAAGCCCGTATCCATACGGTTTGAAACACCCCATTTTTGTATGCCACTATATACGCCTAACTGAAATATCTAAATTTTGAAATCTTACTAATCGTACCAGTACGGCTCTATAGGTGTTCTGATACACGGGCTCGAGTTGAAAAATATCAATTCTAGACGCTAAAACTCGTACCAAAACACCCATACCCATATCGGTACGCTAGGCCAAATTTACCTCGGCGTATCGAAACACACAAGGCCTGTACCGATCCCACAAACCTAAAAGTGCCTAGCTGTATCGATACAGTCCCCCGCGTATCGGTACGTCTGGACCTGTAATGTCCCATTGGCTGGTTTTTCATTTCAAAAGCATACTCAAACCATTCCAACATGCCAAAAACACAAGCAAACTAGCATCACAATTCTAACAACAAGGCTTCATGCATCAAAAGGGAATCTATAGGCATGCTTCCTAATTTTGCATCCAAACATACACTAAAAGACAAACCAGCACCAAAATCAATCTTTAAAAGCCAATTACAAACCAATAGCAACTAAATAAACATGCTCAAACAGCGAGCTCAACAAGTCATCTCCCAAATCAAAACAAGTACCCCATTTCCTTTATTCTTATAGTCTAGTCCAACATACTTTGTTAACCAAGTCTTGCTAGGATCCCATTGCTTCTTGCTGCCTTCCAAGACCTCAATTATCTGCATTGATGGACAAAGAGAGATTAAACACACAAGGCTTAGTGAGGAGTGCTCAAAAACAAACACCATCAATGCATTTTTTAACCATTTACTTAACATCAACCTTTTAAACATCATGCCCCCTTTTAAAACATGCAATTTACATCATTAAAACCAACATATTAAGCCATATGCTACATGCATCATTAATCAACAGCAAATCACATTGCTAACCCTCTACTTAAGCCTTACCATGAAATACTACCAATTGCAAAGCTCAAGGAGAAACATGTGTAAGTCACATTATACAACATAAACCATTCCAATGATACATTAACAATTTTATTGGCTTACAAGTGATCATTAAACAAGTCCAATAATAAAAGAGTTCATCGGATACACGGATTCAAAAGTGTTACCCCAACACTTCAAGCCATCTCAACTGGAATAGCGATACAATCACAATCGCGGTACATTAACAACCGGGTACACTTTCAACCCATGGGGACATCAACCCCAATCATCGGTTAGACGCTTAATCCATTAACTGGAGTTTTCAGTACCATATAACTCCTTAGCCGTATAAACCCCTCAACATCCAAGGTGACTTATTTACAGTGCACTCAATCCTATGGCCGGCCAACTATATCCGATAACAATTTTAAAACCACATCACTTTCCAATATAATTAACCATTTAACATTTACCTCACTGTTTTAAACAAGCATTAACCAAAACACTTTTCCAAAGTAAAAATCATGCTTTAAACCATAAGTATAAACCATACTTACAAGGATCACTTACCATGTGCATCATTTAGCAAAACATGCTTAAAATAGTATATCGAAACCTTTAAAACATGCTTAAATAGTAGGTAACATGTAATCAAAACAAGTGCATAAAATCATTTGAACTTAGCACGACCGAGAGAGTAGTACCACTTTATACTTACTTCCGAGTCTAGGTAAGCATTTCAAGCTCTACCTTAACTCCCAAAACTCTGATCCAAAACATCAAAACACTTTAAACCACGTTTTCACTCACCGATACGCGAAGCCTCGATTCGCCGACACGAAATCAAGTATCCGAGCCTCCTATGCTTCTCCAATCACTTCCAGATCAACTTCCCCTAATTTTACCACAACACAACAGAGGATTAATGCATCATAATGCATTCTAAACATAGCAACCACAATCATTCTCGGATTTCCACAAAACCTTCACAATTAACCCTCCACAACAACCGAAAACATAACCAAAACACTTCGATTCACAACCCAGCCAACATCTATAAATCTAACATCATTTTCAACATCAAAACACCTACCACCTCCAGAAACCTTACAACCACGAAAACACCACAAAACCTCAAAACTAACAACCTAAACAAATAGAGATTTTTAAGTTTCGGGATTCCATTGATAAAAATCACTTATCAACATTATTTAACATCCAAAATATAAATCAGAACATCCTTAATTACTGGAAAACAGATCCAATCCGTGAATCAACTCATTTTCCCCACATAACTCAATTAAACATTAGGAAATCATCAAAATCAGATTAGAAACACAAAAACAAGGATCAAATGCTTGGGAATTTTAGTAAAGAACCATAAAATAGAGGAGATCTCAGACCTTACCTTTATTGTGAAGTTTCTCTCTCAATTGATTTATGAAAAGCTAAGAAAACACAAGATTTTGTGTAAACAATCTTTATAAAACAATTTGAAACAATAAAATCAAGTTAGAAACCACCTCACCTCTAGAAATTTGGTGAAAACCTGAGTGTTTGGCTGAGGAGAGAATGGAGAGAAAAATGACGTGATTTTGGTTTTGGAAAAAGATAAATAACTTTTAACAAAAATCCACTTTAATTAATAATTAAAACACTTGTTAAAATATCCTCAATTAAAGGAGAAAACATCATAAACCAATTGGTAAAATAGCTCCTTAAAGATTCTAAGTATTTGACCCTTTTCATTTTAGTCACTAAGAAATTACAGTTTTCAAAACTTTCATTTTGGTCACTAACCAAAATGTCTATCTCCCAAAACCCGTTTTACAAAATCAATATCACCATTATTAAATACATAGTTAATAATGATTTTAGAGCATTTTCTATAATTTTTCCAACACCAAAAATATACGATCCCGAAACTGACTTGAATATCTACTATGGTCCATCGGATCGTCTAATAAACCACCAAACCGCTAAGCCCTAAAACCGGGGCGTTACAATAGTTTAATTACTCACTGTATATGCATGTTTTGATCATAGTTTAATGCTAGAAATTGGTTACAAAATGATGTTGATGCATTTGTAAGTAATGCACGTTTTGTTAATGTTTATGAACTTTGTTTAATGCAAGGTTTAATGCATTGGTTAAATGGTTTTGATGATGTATATGAAAATAATGAGTTGTTGATGTTAAATTGAATTATATTGGCAAGTGATAGAATAAAAAGGTTTGAAAATAAAATCGAATATAGTTGGCCGGCCATAGGATTGATAGTGCACTATAAAAAGGCGCCTTAGATATCGAGGGGTTTATACAGTGTACCGAATACTCCATCCAAGTACCCTAATGGCCGAGGAGTTTATGTGCACCGAAGACTCCCGTTAGTGGATTAAACATCTTACCGATGAGTGGTGTTGAGGGCTTTATGTATACCGAATACTCCACCACGGGTGTCACAATGGTGGAGGGGTTTATGTGTATCAGATACTCCCATGTGTGAGCCTTGTGTTACCGGTAGATTGTTTGTTAAGTGTTGAGGGAAAACTTTTTGAATCCGTGTATCCGATGATATGTTTTGTAAAGTGGAAACTTGGTAAATGATCACTTGGAAGCCAATATAATTGTTTATGTATCATGAGATGGATTATGTTGTTTAATGTGGTTTAAACATGTTTTACTCTTTAAGCCTTGCATTGATAGTATGCATGGGAAAGCTTAAATTGAGGGTAGCAAATGGGGATTTGTTGTAGAATCCATGATACATGTTGCATATGGTTTAATAAGCTGTTTTGGAAATGTTAAGTGCATGGTTTTGATAAGGCATGATGATGTGTTGATGTTTTAAAGAGTTTGAAAAGTGTATTTCAAGAGAAATGTGAAACGGTTTAACTTGCATTGATGATGGTAGTGTTTGAGCATTCCTCACTAAGCCTAGTGTGCTTACGCTCTCTTTTCCATCAATATAGAGAACTAAGATTGAGGCAGTGAAGAAGCAAGGAATAGAATCCCAAAGACTTGTTTTCAAATTACGGTTTGGAACGTTGAAAAGTAGTAATAAAGGCAATGTGTCGATTGAGGTTTTGGGAGGGTTTTGATGAACTCCCTGTTGTTGCAAGTTTTAATTGTTGTTTTGGACTTGTAATATGTTTTAAGTGGTTGAGTTGTGATTGGTTTAATGATTTGGATGTGGATTAGGAAGCATGCCTCTAGATTTGGTGTTTAAGTATGCTAGATATGCTAGGTTGGCTTTAATGTTGTTATGTATTGATCAAGCATGTTGATGATGATCTATATTTATTAGCTAAGTGTTAATGTTGTTTGGAATGAGCCAATGTGTCATATGTTGGACCTAGAGGTCACTACAGGCCTCCGCGTACCGGTACATGTACCTCAAGGTTTGATACGCGGGGTCCTGTTGAGGTTCAAATCGTTGAAATTAAGCCTAGCGTACCAATACACCTAGCCATCGTATCAGTACGCCTTGAAGGGAAAAAAGCATAGGTGTCGGTACACAGGCCAGCGTACCAAAACGACCCCTTAGACTTTAACAAGTTGTATCGATACACAGGGTGCCGTATCGGTACGGGCTTTAGCTACTAGAATTTCAAGTTTCTAAAAATAACCAAGGGGTATTGGTATAGGTTAACGTCGTATCGGTACGTGTGCTCAACATACCGTATCAATACGTGAAAAACATGTATCGATACAAGGAGCCATTAAGTTTGTTAATCTGTATTGATACGGGCTTGCCGGTATCGGTACGCTATGCTGTTTTTATGAAATCTGGTGTTGCTGAAGTTTGGAAATCTTGCAATCTGGTCTCTGTTTGTTATGAATGTAATTAATTGAGATTGAGTGACTGTTTTGGAATGGAAATTAACCTATGAGCATGAAATTGATCTAATTAAGGTTTGGTAAACTTAATTGTATTACAGGCCCTGCAATTTGCAATATTTACGTTTTGGTCCCTTATGTGAATCGTTGATTAATTGGACTCTGTTTTGTAATCTGACTTAAATGTAACGCCACTGCTGAAGCATGATCATATAAGACAATAATGAAGTGTATCTAGACAAGATAAAAAGAAAAAAAATAGAGCTCGATTTAGGGTTTTAGCTCGGATTTGCTTCGGCAAACCTAATATATCTCTTTTAGTCCGGTTTCGGCTAGGCCGGGCTAAGGGATTACACGATATTAACGACAAAGTGACATGTTTAACACAGTAAATAAAACTCTGAGATAGGATAAACAAAAGGATACAACTATTCTTATACCGAATTACACCAAAACTGTTCTTATACTAAACTCATTTTGAATATTACGACTCAAATAATGATGATGAATCTTATCATTAATAATACTTTGAACATGTTCTTTTTTCATAAGATCAAACTTCGTCAATATCTCCGTTTACACACACAAAAGAAATATTACTATTTTGACATAAATTTTCCTTCTTTTTCACAAAAGGCCAAAACTTTTTGAGTAAAACAAAACCTAAGTTATGTTTAGCAAGATATTTTACAATTATAATAATTTTAATAATAATTTTTTTAATATTCTTTTTTTTGAATTGCTCTTGAATAGTTGTTTTATTTTTGTTATAATTTATGTCGAAATTCCAAAATGTCATATACTATTAAAAAATTCATTTTTAAACATTTTTTTCAAAGATATTGTGCGGTCACATTCGTTATACATGCTCAGAACCTTCTTTATCTTATTTATATTTATTTTATTTTATTTTTATCTACATTTCATTTAGATGAAGATAAAACTTATCAATTATCATAATATTAAACGATTACTTCTCCATTTTGAAATTCGAATAGAACTGTAGAACTGCAAGCTTCTGAAATTTGGATATACTAATAATCATTCAGCCAATTAATTCTATTTTATTATCTAAGAAGAAATTTAAAAATATAGATATTCCTCATCGTCCCTCCCTTCGGTTGCATATTATTTGAGAAGTTATAAAAAAATTTATATTCTAATCCGATAGTATATAATAAATTATATATGAGTTATTATTTAATACACTGTTAGTAAATAATTCAATAATATATGAAATTTTCAATAATAAATTTTATATGAGTTATTATTTAATATACCGTCAGTAAAAAAAAATAATTTCATAAGTAGCATTATGATTATGAAAAGTGTATTAATTTTTTTAAAAAAATTGCAAAAAATATAAGACTTGTCATTAATTTAAGGTCAGATAGAGAAAATGGGAAGAAAAAAATATGATTTTATTGGTGCAATGTTTATTTTTATTTTTTTAGATTTATCACATTCTTTTTTGGTTGTTGTTTGAATGTTTAAAATTTTTAATAAATTATGTTATTTTTTTTTCTGAGTAGGTTTATTTTATATTTTTATTTATCGATAAAGATGGGTGTTAATATGTCAAATTACGTAACAGATAATGCAATGAAAGAATTTAAAATACTAAAAAATAAAATAAGAAGGCATATAAATATCAAAATCTAAGCTTAAAAATCTTCACTACATAATGTTCATGTGGGCACCCACTGGCTTGCTTCATTCTATTGTTCTTCACCAAATTACCCTCCCATTCTATTCCTAATCCCTATCGCAGCTGTTTATTTCTCAAGGGTAAATTCGCCCCATCCCAATCTCCCACCTTTGACCGTCAAGATAAACATTAAACAGGCATTTTTAAATCAAAACCTTCTTTTTAATATTTAATTAGAAAAACAACCTGTCAGTATTATTTTAAAAAATACTTCTAAATCGTCAACGTAAATCGAATTTACTTTTTACAAGATGTTAGTTTTATGTTGAATAAGTTAATGAAAAATTAATTTTTTATATTTTTTAACATAGATTCACTTTTTTATAGGACCAAAGTTTAAAATTCATTTTTTTATAAAAACGTGAATTCGGCATACGTAATAATTTAAAGGTTATTTTTTTTAAATAATGCTGGTAGGAGATATTTTTTTAATTAAATATTAAAAAGGGGTTTTTGATTTAAAATTGTCCACTATACAACCCCAACCTCTGGCCTTGTTTGCTTTGCTTTGGCGTGAACCCCAAGTTGCCTTTTTTTCTGTTAATTTTGATTCTGATCTCTCTTTCATTTCTGGGAGTCTTAAGAATTCCGTCAAAGTTTTGAATTTTTTTTGTTGGGTTGTGGGTATGTTGGTAGAGAGAAGGAGAGTGATGACATGGAGAAGGGTGGGCAAGTCGCTGCAGGCGCTGGTAGCCCATGCTTTGCTCTTCTCCTTCACCCTCTTGCTCGCTCTCAAGCTTCATCATGCCCTCTCTTACTCTTGGTAGTTAGTCTCTCTTTCTCTCTTTTCATTTTGCTTTTGGTTTCTATTTACAATTGATTCCCTTGTTTAGCAACTCTGTACTTTTCTGCTTTAAGCAATCGACTTTTTTATTCATTTTGTTGCTTGCATCCCCAATATTCACTATCTCACTTCTTCCTTTTTATACTATTCTTAATTAAACAAAATTTGAATCTTTCTTATACTGTTCCATTAGCAATGAATTTTGTTTGTTCCTTGGTGATTTGAATTTGTTGCTGTAATTTCTTTTTTTCAGTCACATTTTACTTCATCAGCCAGTCAATTTGGCTTACAATGGGAAATACACATGGTTGTTAAATGGAGATTTGATTGTTTATGTGCTTAATCTGTAGAATTCTATATTTATGTGGGAATTGACATGTTCTATACCGTGAAACATTGACTGGTTTAGCTACTCTATTGAGATGGCCATGAACGCGAACATATAACAAGTGTCATAAAAACTCATGATTAAGGGTTTAACAATGCGTTTTTCTCTTTATTCTTTTTTGTGATATATCCGGTACTTGATCTGTTGATGTGGATACTTGTGGTCATATATAAAGTTAATGGTTTAAATACATTTAGCTGTCCATCATGCATAGATGTCCTTATGAAACTGCAAGTTAATACACTTGCACTTTTTAGGTGAATAGTATGGAAGAGAACATGTAAGCATTTGTTGCTAAGAATGGAGATCAAAACATGTTAATCATCTTATGTTAGTAAGAAAGCATACTTTCTCTGCTTTTTATTTGTTTGCTTTTTTTTTCTTTGTGCAGGGTTGTGTTTTCCCCTTTATAGCTTTTTCATGCAGTTGTAGCACGTGGTAGGTTTTCTTTGCCTGCTCCATCGATGCCTCACAATTGCCATGTATGACAGATAATCTCTTAGTTTGGATGTCGCCATTATCTGTGAGCAAATTGTTTGTGTCAGTGTATTTCATAATAATCCAGATCAGTAACCTGTGTTTCTCATGCACAGTGGGCTCCATTTCATGCTGTCATGTCAACGCCATTGCTTGTTGCTTTTGAGCTACTTTTGTGTATACATCTTGACAGCAGCTATGGTACAAAGGCAACATCCTCTGAACATAAAAATCTGAGATGTTCTTATTCTTATTTATAAATTCTATCCTCTAATTTAATTTTTTATTATTCTTGAATACTCTACCGTACTTTTACTCTCCGATTTGCTGAAGGGGCATTTGTATTATTGATTCATGAATAACGTCATATGTTTAAGTTAGCATGTTAATAATGATCTAATATTCCCATTTAGTTATCTTATTATTATTTTTTTTTTTATAAAAATGGATGTGTTGCAGTTGTTAGTTTGAAGATTGTCTTTCTTCCCTTGCTTGCATTTGAAATTGCTGTTCTGATTGATAACATCAGGTATTTCATTTCCCCCATTCTTCTGCTCATTGTCATATTTTGTTGCTTGAGTACTTAATGTGTACTATAAAATCTTATGTCTATTAGCTAAATTGATTTGCTAATGTTGGCTCCAGCCAACAAGAATCCGAATGAAACCATACGAAATTTATTGATAATAAAGGCTTAAAAAATCCATCATCCACTATGTGGGTTTATATATATATATATTGTGGTGTGAACTTTAGCCTCATGCCAACTTCGTATGTTTCTTACTCCAACAAATTCAAGTCTTTCTATGTGCACTTGGTGTATAGGGTGCCTAAGGGCATCAGAGTATTGCTATTACTATTGTTATTGAAGCGCTTTCGCTCATAATTGATCGTTGGTGTCAGACTGGATACTCGTGTATCTGTTAGCCCTAAGTTAGCCATTCCACATAAACCCACTCTCTTTATTTTTTATTACTTTTTATTGATTCCTAACCACTATCTTTAGTTTTTTAGCCTTGGAGAAGGAAATCCACTCTCTCCATAAACCCAATTTTTAATATAGCAATGATGCTATAGCATTTTCACGAAGTACCAAGTCAATTGTAGGCGGGTGTGGGATTGTAGTGTTAAATGGTACTGTTATGCAGTTTTAACTTATCAACTGTTTCTTGGTGCAATGATTTTTTTTCTTTAACTTTTGACAGGATGTGCCGAGCTTTGATGCCCGGAGAAGAGGAAAACATTAGTGATGAAGTGATCCCTTCCTGTAAGTTTGTAATCAGTAGTGAATAAAGGATTTATTTCAGGAATAATACATAACTCATTAAAAAATTTGGGCATGTCCACTTTAGCGCTTATGGTTCAGCAGTCATAAGTTTAATAACTGAAAAATTATACAGTTATAAAATTGGGCTGCTTTTATTCAAGCATTGTGCTTCCTTTCATGGTCCAATTTTCACAAGGGACTACTTAATTTTGAAAGAAAGAAAAAAATTCCCACTGTTCTGTTGAGTCATATGGTTATTAAGAAGGGGAAAAGCTAAATAACTAAAAGTAACAGAAATAACTATATTGATATTTGGATCTGCCTACATTATAACAGCATGTCATGACTACATCATGCTCGTACTTCATGGAGCACCGTCATGGATATGATATGATATGATATGATATGATATGTTATATGTATGGCGACACTGCATATGCATGCTAATGCATATTCTTCCACCCAGGAGATTAAGCCTAATTTTAACTGTTATTTTAAGCTCAATTTATTTTAAAAGAGAACCGTAAGCTCACCCTAGTCTCTCTTACTTTTCTATGGCGCTGCCATTCTTTTCTTCTTCTGGTTCATGGTTCCAGTGAAAGCAAATCTGGTAAGTAGTAACTATGGTCATTGTGTCTGGGCGTGTCATCAACATGCCCAAACTTTTTTTGGTGTCCTGGTGTGTCCCATATGTATTATGTCATGTCAGCAGTGTCTCTTTCGGACACCGATACAACATTGATATGAGGGGTTTCCCCATGTTCATCCATCATGGCTTATACTTTACCAGATCATATGCTCATATGTGATGATAGTAATGATACATATGGTCTCTGTGATGATCTATTTGTCCATATCTAGTGCTAAAGAATTGTGCCTTGATAATTAGATAGAGAACTGATGTTAAATTTCTGGTATTTTGTTTGTAGCATTTTTGGGTTTCAATATCTATGGTCTTCTTTATTGCTGCCACAACTTTCACTCTTTTAAAGTTATGTGGTAAGTTGTTTGTTCCTTTGTTACAAATTCATTTTAAATAATGATTGATATGTCAGCTAACATTTCCTTTTTCCTGTTAACTATGTATTCTTGTTTGAAACCATTCAGCATATCCGCTGTTAATCATTTATTCATTCTCAATTATGTGCAGGTGATGTTGCAGCTCTAGGCTGGTGGGATTTATTCATAAATTTTGGGTACAACACAATCATTTTTCAGTGATTATTTTGTGTTTTTCACCTTGTCGTTCTTCTACTTTAGTAACCTTTTAAGTTGTGTTGCAGTATTGCAGAATGCTTTGCCTTTCTTGTTTGTACAAAGTGGTATAACCCAGCAATTCATGGAAATTCTCACCTTGGGGAATCCAGCTCGTCTTCAATGACTATAAGATATCTTGATTGGAACAGAGGTTTGGTAATATCTTCTGATGAAGACAGCCACCAGAACAGCACAATATGCAACCTGCAGGATATTGGAGGACATGTTATGAAAATTCCATTTATTTGTTTCCAGATCATGCTTTTCATGCACTTAGCGGTATAGTTGTTGTGAATGGCCTCTGTTTGATATATTCTTGAATGTTAAAGCTGTATCTGTATCACATATTAAATTGTGATGTCAGGGAACACCACCTAGTGCAAGAAATATATCAACTCCAGTCCTTTTATCTCCCCTTCTGCTGCTACAAGGAGCTGGGGTTGCTCTTGCTGCATATAGATTGATTGAGAAAATTGTTATTTTACTACATAATGGTGCTGGCTCTGGAAGATACATTGATATATCATCAAAAGTTCGTGAATTTTTTGGGTTCTTGCACCATGGGTCAAGGTAGTGATTGTTAAGTTCTAGTCTTTGAATCTCGATCAACTGTTGCTTAAATTCTTCTATGCCTATACCAAGTGAAGACAAATGAAAGTATTGTGCATGCTTCAAAATCGATGTTTCTTTTCTTAACAGGTTACTGGGTTGGTGGTCAATTGACGAAGGAAGTAGAGAGGAACAGGCTAGACTTTACTGTTCAGGGACATCTGGGTTGGTTTTTTATGCTGCAGTCTTGTTCCTTTATGCATGCATTCATCTAGTACAACGTATAAGCATCCATTCTTCTGGCTGCTTTCTGTAAGGTTTACTAAAAAAGCATGTGGTTAAATGCTTAGACTTACCAGTATAGCCAAAAAAAAGTTTTATTCTCTGTTACAGTATGATAGCTACGGCCTAAACTTGTGCAAAGTTTTCATTAGCAACCTGCACTGCAAAAGCAATGCAGATGACTTCTTCGTCACCTATATTCAGCAGTTACTATTTAGTCAAGTATCCATAGTAGTAAAGTAAAGTGCATAGTAAATCCTTAAGTAGGATAATATCTTTTCTTAACAATGGAGATACTATTGTAGTTTGCTTATACTTTATAATTTATGAAAAGAGAATTGAGTCATGAGATGCATTCATGTTAGTATACTAAATTTCGCAACAAATTCGCCAGTTGTTTGCTTGTTCTTATAACTTGTTGTGGGGGCTTGAATAGTACATAGATAATATCATGGGTTTTTTCCCCTTGTCTTCGTTGCTGATCTTTTCTTTCATCCTCATTCAGGTATAACACTTTCTCACCTGATATCGTGAAGAAAAGACCAAAATCAGATCTTGTTGGGGAGGTAAACACAGATTTTGGCACTCTGAAATCTCTGTCTACTTTCGAGCAACATTAGACTAACATTTTCAGAACTTCTAAATACAGATTTGGAGATTACAAGCTGCACTCAGTGAGCAGACTGAAGTCACCAAGTACAGCCAGCAGGAGTTTGAAAGACTTCAATTTGTATTATTTCAGCACCAAGCTTAAGTTGTTACCAAGTTATTCTAATTGTTGGGTAAATATACACTGTATTGCTTACTTACCAATTGAATGAATCTGTCACTCAGGAAAAGATTCTGTGTAGAGTTTGCTTTGAAGAACAAATCAATATAGTCCTCCTGCCATGTAGACATCATGTCCTCTGCAGGTGTTTGCGTCTACCCCGGTAATGGTATTTACATAAAGTCATAACTTGTTGGTAGCATACCGTATTTTTGGCATATGGTGTGTAATATTTCACTTCTTATCGAAGGATGCGAAAGTTTTTTCTTTAATTATTAATAATGTTTTTTTCTCAGGACTTGCTGTGAGAAGTGCAAAAGGTGTCCAATCTGCCGTGTTTCTATCGAAAGAGCGACTGCTGGTTTATGATGTCTAGTTTCAAATTACCTGTAGAAAGTTTGTGTACAATTTCCAGACAGTTAAAGAATTGCTTGTGATTTTTAGATGAAGCAAGCATTTGGAAGCTGGCCATTCTGGCTTCTCCAAAAGTGATATAGTTGTGTTATGCCAGTCAAGATTCGTAAATGACTTGGTGCATTGTGGAATGAAAATTTTAGTGATTTTGACATGTTTTGAGTGCCCTCCACTCCAAATCAGTCTCGGGTTCCCAGGAATGATATTTTGCTTGGTTCAATAGGGTTTGAACCTTGGTTTATTAATGACTGCACCTTTTGTTGTTGGTGCATTGTTTTTTTTTTTTGGTATAATTACCGACATCTTATTC
Organism: Hibiscus mutabilis; assembly: GCA_019671005.1. Classification (NCBI taxonomy): domain Eukaryota; kingdom Viridiplantae; phylum Streptophyta; class Magnoliopsida; order Malvales; family Malvaceae; genus Hibiscus; species Hibiscus mutabilis. The sequence goes on from CM033754.1 coordinate 32,422,088, forward strand.
ATTGGTTGACTAATCTAAATCAAGTACTATATAGGTTTGTTATAAGGGAAACTTTTTCAACCGGATTTACTTTGAACCTTAGATATTGTTTAGGGAACTTAATGTCTAATCACATTAAACCAACTGAATGTTGGTGTATTGTTCGTTCTATAAAGATGTTTTACGTACGATAAAGTTGATTATTTTTTGCTAAGAAGATAAAGTTTGGATTATATGATTAAATGTTTAAATAACAATAATCTTTCAGGGATTGTTAAATATATGGGTCTAACTTTTAAAAGGGTAAACTTAATCTATGACTACCCAACTATCAGGTCTTATTTTAACAATTGAATTATGAATTTTGTCAATCAAATCACTAAATTTTTAAAATGATTTCAATAAAACTATCGATCCTGGTGGTGTTGTAGTTAAATAAATTTGTATAATTATATATTTAGTTCTTGTTACTTACACTTTTTATCAAATTGGTTATAATTTAAATTTGATTCAATAAATTTAATCATTCAATCAGATGATGACACATATCATCATATGATTAAATAAATTTATTGCAATTTTAATTAGTTTATTAAAAAATCATAGTTCAATGGTCGAAATAGTGTGTGGACATGGATGTGGTTTACCTTTTTAAAATGATCAAATAAAAGTTTTTCGAATCAGCTCAAATAATGGTTAACCATTTCAATAACAATTTTTTATTATTTGAATAAATTCAAAAACATCCAGTTTTTATTTTAACATGTTGAAAATTTTCAAGCACTTATTTAACTATATTGAAATACTAATATTTTATTTTAACAAATTTAAAGACGCTCAGACTTTATTTACACTTTCCTAAAGTTTGAACATTTACAGGATAACCCCTGAAATGTTATGTTTTTTTATTTATTTAAACATTAGCCTAAATCTTTCTTTCCACCTTGGCAAAACCTCTATGAGTTTCAGGTTTGAAACTGGCTACAAGCTTGGGCTATGAAATGTTTTTTTTTTAAATAAACTGGATTACTTCAAAGTAATAGGATTACAAAGATATCACACCGCAAATATTGAAAATTCAATGCCGAAAAATAAATACAATGAAATTTTAAGGGTGTGAAAGACATTAAAATACAAAACCTATTACTTACAGAATGACTTTAATCTTCTGAATAAAATCCAGCAAACAACTACTTTGACCAGAGTGCTCTATGAAGAAAGCAATCCTTCCGCTTCTTGTTCTTGGCATATCGGCACAACCACAAAAGAAAATCATAAGCATATACAGACCGACCTCCTTCGCTAAAAAAAACGCTCGTTGATGCTCGTCAATCGAACGCTAAACTGTCAAAAAACAGACAACTGTCACAAAGACAGACTATAACTACTATAAAAACAGACAAAAGAAATGTCATAAAAACAAACAGAAAAGCTGCCATAAAAATAGATCTGAAAAAATCTGGCAAAGTAAAAAAGAAACAAGAAAAAATTTAAAAATAAAATATTCATCAGCAAAGATGAATTTTATTTATGTACAAAACCAGCAAAACGACCAAAGGCCGCCGCCGGTGAAGAAGAAATACAATGAAGAAGAAGAACTTAGAAAACTTCTTATAACCGCCGCAGAGCAAATGAAAGAAGTAAAAAAGGGAGTGGTATTTTTTTAAAAATAGTGTATGTTTTTTCCCTTCTCGATATGTTTAATTTTCAATAACTGAATTATTAGATTGTTAACGTGACATGTTTTATTTTTTATATGTCATGTCAATAATTTTTTTAACTTTTTTTAAATTAAAATTAAAGTAAAGTAATAAAACTTTATTGATATTTATAAATTAAGACACTTTATGTCAATTAAAGTTATGGAATTTTTTATATACTTAATCCATTTAAATTAAAATAAATTAATGAAAATTAGACAAGTAAAATGTTTGATTAAATTTCAAGTTTAAATATTTATGTCTTCATATGGCCAAGGCCAAATCTACACATTCTGACAAATAAGACAGACCACTAACTAAATGAATGATCCTACAACAACAGTGAAGATTCTTCTGGTGTTTGTTGTCAGAGAAAACAACAAAAACCAATAACATAAGCCTGAATTGCCCAGATTACGACCATACTAGCTATTCTCTTTTGTTTCTTTTAATTCCTGATCAGTTATTAGGTGTGGCAAAGGCTTAAAGTTATTATAAATCATTTACTTCAAACTCGATCTGAATTAGTCAATTAATAAATCGGATACTAATAATTAAACTAAGAAAAAGTTGATACGAATCAGTGTTGTTAGTTTAGTCTGGCGTGGAACTACATTGGACGTGCGAAGGGCTTTCAGTTTTCACCCCTACTTTATTTGGTTTTATTAGATTAGACATTAGTTCTATGACCGTCTCGGATATTTTTGGGGTTCTGAGCGAAAGTTAACAAATAGACCCCTATAGAATATAAATATATTTTATATATTTGAACCATTAAAATCATACATTTTTTCTGATCAAAAAATATTTCATATATTTAAACTATTAATTTAAAATATATTCAATTAATAGAGATTAAATAGAAATAGAATATATTGAAATTTAAAATTTTTTGAGGTCATTACTCAATTATAATACCAATTTTTTTGGCAAATAATTATTTTCCAGTTTTTAATAGATTGACAGAATGAGAAGTTTTGAAATTAAAAAAAAATTGTCAAACATCTTTTTTTTTTAGTTTTTCAATTTAACATAAATTTTTTCAAACGTTACATTTTCCTCACTAAATTTTTATACATTTGAACTTTTATGGGGCCCTGCTATAAGCCGGGGCTGATTAGTTCACATCTATTTTCAAGCTAAGATTTAATTCCTATTCCTAAAACCCTAAAATTATAATCCTAATAAACTCTTATTCTAACATTGAACTCTAAATTGTAAAATTTACAACCTAGATATGTAATCTTTAAACCCTAATTAAAACCATAAACCCCTAAATTACACCGCTGGTGCAAAATTTTTCCACAGTTAGTGATAGGATAATAATCCATTAGTTAAAGAGGTTATAATTCTATGCACTAATAGTGAAAAATAATACTCCACAAACATGCCTAATTTCATTTTAAAAATTAAAATCTAAATCCCTAATCGTAAACACAAACCCTAGATTCTAACCATGTAACCTAAACTCCTAAACTAAATCTCTAAACCTTAAATTAAATACGCTTATAAAAAAAAATTTTCCACGCCAATGCATGAGATATTTTTTTCTTAATTAAAATAAGTCTTAGTCTTTCAATTTTTTCCTAATTTAAATACTAGTTAGTATTCTGTTAATTTTAGAATTAAACAAATTAAGTTCTAATTTTTTATTTAAATACTCCTTATGTCTTTTACAATTTTATAATTATACAAGGAAAATACTTTGATACACGTTTACGTTTAAAGAAATTGTGTTTACGTTTAAAGAAATATCTCAATTTTAGAGTTTAGAGATTTAAGTTGTGGTTTAGGGGTTGGTTGTAGGGTATAAAATTTAAGGTTTATGGTTAGAATTTAGAGTTTAGGGTTTAGAGTGTTAGGGCTAAGAATTTATGTTTTAGATTTTATAGCTTAAATATAAAATGTTATATATATATATATATAGGTGCGGAGATAAAAGGGGATTGGTTAGGGACGTTCATTCTCGGATAACCGGTTTTTGGATACTCAAAAAATTGAGTATTCGGTTCTTTCGGATATTACATATATCGACCTGTGTCTAAGCTCGCTTTAATCGGGTATTTGGAAAATTGGGTAACAGTAAAAAAATCATATAGTAAACACATAAAATTTAAAAGTTCATAATACATAATACAAACACAAAAATTAGTGATTTGAAGTCAGTTTTGAGATGAATATTTAGATATATATATATATATAAAGTTTATTACCAAAAAGACATTAAAAATATTAATCTCGTTTTTTCTTTCGAATCTTGTATTAACAAATTAATAAAAGGGTAAATTTTTGATACACAAGCCGTGTAAAACTAATTTTACACAAGCCTGCACATTTACACTATAAAACCCAAATTCTAAATTCCTAACCCTAACCTTAAACCCTGTACCCTAAATTCTAAGCATTAACCTTAAATTCAAAACCCTACAATCTAAACCCCTAAACTTTAAACCCTAACCCTTAAAACTAAAAGACACGTGTAAACTAAAGTTTTACACGACATGTGTATCAAAGTTTTTTCCTTAATAAAAATATATTTGAAAATTTTAAAACTTAAAAGTATATAATACAAACATAAAAATAATTTAGAGATTTAAATTTAGTTTTAGGTAAAAATATTAAGAACCTAAAATAAAATATAACTTAAAAATAAAAAATAAATATATTAAAAGTATCGGGTCGAGTACCCAGTTACCAAAAAAATTCGGCCCAGACTCGATCTAATTACCCAAAAAAATCCTGGGTCAGATAACTTTTTTAATAAAATACCCAAATTTTTTCTCTCGGGTCGTCGGGCTGGATCAAACGAGTCGGATAGTTTTGAACACCCCTAAAATTGATAGGTGGCATGACCTCTCTCATGGGTAGATTCCATCTTTATTTTTTAAAATTTAAAGTTGTAAATATAAAATTATATTTCGACACTTTAAAAATAGTAATAGATTTTTAATTATTATTTAATATATATATATATATAATTTTAAAATAAAATAATTATATTTTAATATTTCAAAATATTTAAATTGAACTCTAACGCCTCCCCCCAATTCATGACTGATGACTTCACCGGGTTATAACATATTGGTAGCATATGATTTTTTATTAGGGTGGAGAAAAAAAAGGAGGGAGGCGGCGATCATAGGTGGGGTGAAATTGGTGCAATATTGCACTTTAGATTTTTTAAAGGGTAAAGTACATCAGTGGTCACCAAACTTTTAGAGCGAGTTCATTTTAGCCACTAATTTTTTAAATTTTTTTATTGAAATCACCTAACTTTTAGTCCCTCCCGTTAACTTTTGTTAAAAATACTAACCTGACACGTTATCTTTTTCTTCAACCTCTTTATTCCTCTCTGTTTTTCCTCCATGAAAATAAAAACTTGCACGATTATTTCTCTGCAGTTTCAGGCTAAGGCATAGATTCTACCTTCTTTATTCGTTCAATTGAAGGCGACGTCTCAGTCGATTTTACTGGTTCTTGTCGCTGGCCATGTCCATCCTTGGGGGGGGGGGGACATGAGGTGGTGCCATTGCAAATGGATTGATGCTGTAACTCACCTGAAAATCTCGTTAAAACAACAACCAGCATCATTTCAAATTTTAACAGCATCACCATTTTTAACCTCAAACAATAATTCATTCCGAAATTTTCGTTCGCCCCAACATAGCCATGCCACTAAACCTAAAAGAAAATGAGAGTTGGCAAGCATTCTCTCAACATCAGACAACATGGGATTTCAAACCAATTATTGAGGGAGACTAATTAAAATCAGACACCCTTTAAACTGATTGAACATTTGGGCAAAAGAGTGAGAGATGTTCAATTGTTATAGATAAAAATAATACGGTTAAATTGGTAAAAGTTAAAAGGAAATTCTATACCACAACTCCATACAAGACAAGGCATGAAGTGGGAAATCCCAAACTATATATTTTCAGTATTGATGCTGGAAACAGGCACCAGGTTATGCCACCAATTAGTATAGGATTAACCCAATTTAAACATGATAACAAACTATAAAGGTTATGTCACACAACTTCATTTATGTCACCAGTTGTGTACTAATAAGAGAAATCTCAACCCTTTTTGTCACCAGTTAATATCGGGTACTTAGAGCTGTGTACAGAAATGATTAGTACAAGCAGAAATTGAACTTTATTGCTTTGATCTATTGTCCTATTTTTTGAGAGAGAGGTTAAGGTTTAAGGGAAGAAAAATAAATAAAGAAAATTAATAGATAAAAGGTCATATTTTTACAAGTTTTTATTTTTATGAAGGAAAAACAGAGAAGAGGAATAAAGAGGTTGAAGAAGAAGATAACGTGCCACTTCAGCATTTTTAACAGAATTTAACGGGAGGGACCAAAATAAAAACGGACTAAAAATTTGGTGACTCCGATAAAAATTTTAAAAGTTCGGTGACTAAAATAAACGCGCCCTAAAAATTTGGTAACCACTGGTGTACTTTACCTTTTTTTAAATGTTGCACTTCTTAAATTATTTTTCAATCTAATGCACTTTCTATTGTGATTTTAAAATTGAATTGCTTACTATCCGAGTATAAATAGTGTTTTTATTTTTTGATTATAAAATTCAAACCGACTTGAATATAATCCGACTATGAATAGTAGAGGCTTTTAAGTTTTCATACAAATTCAGATTTTACTGTTTATACTCAGTTTCCTTTTAAGTGGATTTTAATTTTTTTAATAAAAAAGAAAATACTATTCATATTTGAATCGTAAATAAACCGAATTCAAAATTACTGTAAAAATTATAATAAATTAAAAAATAATTTCAGAATTACAACATTTTTTAAAAATAAAATTGCAATATTGCACCGATTTCACCCATAGGGAGGTAAATGCATCAAATTTTGCAATCATATATTAATTGGCATCGTTGAGAAAGAGTGGGTGCTTTCTACGGGAGCACGTGACAGCCATGAAAGATGTGCAACTAGTTTGCTGAAATTAGGCATGTCATGGTAGAAATCTTCTGCACTTGAGCGTCTTATTCATGTCTAACGCAAAAAAAAAAAAAAAATAATAAATTTATGATTAATATTTAAAAATTAAAAATTAAGATTTAAGAAATTTAAAGTATGGTATATTTTTTAGTGTTAAACATTTAGTATTTAACGTTGAGTTTAAAATTTAATTTTTTTTTGTCATGGAGGAACAAAAATTTTATGCGTGCCCCTTTTTATGTCATCACACTAAAAATTTAAATTTCAAGCTCTAATATTAATTTTTAAATTTTAAATCATAAATTCTAAAAATATAATTTACCCCAATTCTTTAAACACTAACCATAAACTCTAACCATAAACTTTAACCTTAAATTTTAATTTTAATTTTTTAGTGTAAGATATAAATATGTACATATATGACGGAGAATTTCATTTCGTAACGGAGTGGTGGGGAATCTATCTATTGGGGTAACTGAGTAGTGCTTAACTTTAGTTAATGTATCACGGATTCAACTCACCAGTTGGTATAGTAAACCAAAGTTTAATTTTAAGGTTTTGTTTTTGGTTATGTTTGGAGGGTTAAATTAGTTTTTTCGGTCAAAATTTTTTAAAAGTAACCTTAAATATTTAAAAGTTTGGTCTTCAAATTTTGTTTTGCCCACTATTTTGGGCCCCACAAATCTTGGTTTGTCAAAAGCTAAATTTTTCAGCTTTTACAGAATTTTGGTTTGCCTCAAACCTTGATTTGCCTACACCAACAAAAAAATGAGGCTTAAGTATAATAATGGGCGAGTTTAGAGTGTAACAAGGTTACAATACAATTATGACGCGGTACAATTATGGCACGGTACAATTAAATTGTTACAAATATATAAAATTTAAAATGTTATTTACCAATCGAAATGTTATAAAATTTGATAACATTTTAGGTTAATGTTTATTTTTACGAGTTTTAAAACTTGATAAATAGTTAGACTTAAGTTTCAAAACTTGTAAAAAAATATTAACATGAATATTATAAAAAATATAATATTTTTAGTTAGCAAGTAAGATTTTAGGATTTATGTTTTATAATATTTATTTGTACGAACCTATAAAATTAAAAAAAAATTATCTCATTCGCATTCTCATCATCAGTATAGCCAGTCCAATCCACCATGTCATTCCTCTTCCTTTTCCTGCTCTCCTCTCTCCCCTTCCCTTACAGTAAGCAACAACCTCCCTTTTTCTTTGCTCTTTTCTCAATTCTCACTCACTATCTGCTATTTATTTATTTGTCTTTTTTCCCCTCAGACACTAGCTTCCACATTGACTGCGGCGGCGCCACTCCTTCCACCGACTCCTACAACATCTCCTGGTTAGCCGACGATTTCTTCACCGGCGGCTCCACCGCCGTGGTCTCCGAGCCCCTTCATTTCCATCTCCAACACGAGAAGACCCTCCGTTACTTCCCGCTCTCCTCCGGTAAAAAGAACTGCTAAAATATCCCTCTGCCTCCTGGCCGTTACTACATCCGCACTTTCACTGTTTACGACAACTACGACGGAAAATCCCATTCCCCTTCCTTCGACGCTTCCGTCGAGGGCACTCTCGTCTTTTCCTGGCTTTCCCCTGGCCCGAGAGTCTCGCTCGCGATGGCGCCTACTCCGATCTCTTCGCCTTCGTCATATACGGTCAACTCGATTTCTGTTTTTACAGCATTGCCACTGACCCTCCCATCATCGCATCTCTCAAAGTCCTCCAGATCGATCCTTTATCGTACAACTCCGCTAGTTTAGGCGACAATTACATTCTGGTCAACTACGGAAGACTCTCTCCCGGTTCATCACAATGGGGTCCCGGTTTCACATCCGACCCGGACGCCTTCGGCCGCTCCTGGCAATCCGATTCGGATTACCGAGCTGACAATTCGAGGTCAGCTAGAATTATTACCACTAAAGAAAAATAACTCGTACCGAGCAAGCGCCGAATTACTTCCCGGTGAAATTGTACCAATCGGCGGCGACATTTGACGGCGGTTTGGAATACGAATTACCTGTGGACGCAAAGCTTGATTACTTGGTTTGGTTTCATTTTGCGGAGATTGATTCGACGATTAAAAAGGTAGGGGTGAGAGTGTTCGATGTGCTAGTCAACGACAAGAATGTGAGTAGAGTGGATATATTCAAGGAAGTGGGGAGCTTTGCGGCCTACGATTTAAATTATACGGAGAAAAATTTGAGCAGTTCTGTGTTGAATGTGAAGCTGTTGCCTGTGGCAGGGGCTCCTTTGATATGTGGGCTTGAAAATTACGCCATGATTCCAGCTGATTTGGCCACGGTTCCCGAGCAAGGTAAAAATGCTGCATTTATTATTTTTAATCATATGCATGCTAAGTTGAAAGTTGCTTATGCGAGTTTGATTGGTCATTAAACTGATTAGTTAGTTTCTTCTATGTGAACATTGACTTTTTGGGTAGTTTTAGAAGCAACAATTTCACAGCTTTCTATTTTTTATATGACTATTATTTATGCGTGTTGCGGGGGGATTGGAGTTTGATGTTTTAAGCATTGCTCGTAGGTTAATTTTAATAGTCTAACATTGTATAACATTTTTTGAGGCCGTGTTGATGAAAATTTCCCTAAGATATGATATAAGCACTCACGAATCACGGGGGATGTTCATGTCATCATATCCATTCAACGAGTGGGTTTGGAAGTTTATATATGGCTGTGGTAAATTTGTGAGTTTGGCTGGTAAAATCAGAAAATATGCTCGTCAATGTTCTAATTTCCTTGGAAACTGGAATAGATCCTTGCACATGTCTTATGTTTAGGGTTGGTGTTAAGGATCAGAACTTTGAAGGAACAATAATTCTCTTGGTTTCGAAAATGAATATGGAGAAAAAGTTCATATGTAAATAATGTTTGTGCTAATGAGAGTGGTTATATATATATATTTTAAATGGATGTGTTACTTATGTGGTAAACTTGTAGTGGTCGCAATGAAAGCATTGAAAGATTCTCTCCATGTCCCTGGCCGCATGGGATGGAATGGTGATCCATGTGCTCCTACTGATTGGGATGCTTGGGAAGGTGTTACATGTCATACTAACAAGGATGGGACAGGGCTCGTCATAACTCAAATGTAAGTACGGTCTTTGCTTCTATTCCAGAAGCAAAACTTTCATACTTGAATCAAATAAAATTTGATTAGAATTAAAGATAAAAGTAAAATGTGATAACAAGAGGAGCCTAGAGATGGAGTAATTTCTTGGTGAGAGGAATTATTGTGTGAAGATGGAGACTCAGAATAAGAGACGGTGTGATACAAGAGGATTGTGAAGGTAATATTTGAGAGAAATGAAAACATTGTAGAGAGAAGAAAAAGTCGAACATTTCTACATTAGATATAAGAAGGTGTAAGCATGGACTTTTCATTTAAAAAGAATACATTAAATCTGCACCTCATTTGGGACAACATTTAAGTCCCGTTCTGCATTGCTTTTCAAAAGAGCTATTGGGATCAAAAGCAATGCAAAACAAGTAGCTTTTAAGGCCAAAAGTGCTTTTCAACATCTGAATTTCTAGACTTTTGAGCAAATTATCCATTTTTCCTCATTTACATCACCAATTCTTTTAATTTATTTTTTTTAAAAAATGTCTAAAATAGACTGTTTATCTATCTAAAAGCACTATTTCACAAACAATCCAAAAACACTTTTCCACCACTTTTCACAAAATTACCCATTTATCCTTGTTTGTATCACCAATTCTTTTATATTTTCAAACTATATCTAAAATAGACATTTGGGACAGCTTAAGTCTATTTACTATTTATTTTAATTTTGACTGAAGCATTATAACTGTACCAAAGCCAAAATTTAATATTTTAAATGCTTATTTTATATATTGCCTATGCACATATTACAGAGAACTTGGAAGTCAAGGCTTGAAGGGGTATATCAGTGAGCAGATTAGTCTTCTTTCAAAC